>CM022757.1:34574450-34721950 GCA_012411365.1 Ameiurus melas
TCAACATTTTCCCCAGATGTACTGTTGAATTACTGAGAAAAGTGTCTGATGGGGTGGTGGTGGTGGTGGGGGGGGTTCTGGGGGTCATTTATACTGCGCTATTAGCGTTAGCATTGTTCACTAATTGAACTATTATGAGATCTGCTGTACTGAGAAATATAAGATCATAATGTATCATAATGTAGATATCAGGGATTAATGAAGATTAATTCCAGGAAATTCAGACTGTCTGTGGAGCTGAACACTAGGGCCACCGTGCACATCACCCTTGTTTGGTGTTTTGCTCCCTGGGAAAGGACTGTTTCACCTTTCAATAAATCATATAATTCAGAGCCAAATACGCCAGTCCTGCAAGAAAAGCCACCCTTGGAATTTGTTTCCATTTGCTGCACAATTTTAACCCTGAGTGGATTGACAAAAACCTTAGCTTTACTGTTTCACACCATAATATCAGAGTAAAACAGTTGAATTCTTCAGACATAAAAGCCTGACATGGTGATTCCTAGTTCAGCCAGATAGGAGACGTTTTTTTTCTGGAATGATGAACAGACAGACCGATACAGCGCTGATTTTATAAGTGTTACATGTTGTGCTGGTGAGCTGACAACAGCCAAACAGCTGTTATAACACAAATCCTGAAGAATCAAACAATAGAATCCATTAACAGATTCATTAACAGATTCAATGACTGTACTTATTTGGGAATATTTCTACTGTACTATACTCCACAAGACATACTTTGGTCAATATTAATTATTACTTCAATACATTTTGCTATAATAAATACGTGTCTTTGCTTCCTAGTGCAATACTGAATCAAATAAAAAAAACTACACATGTTCTTTCACTTAGTGAATTATTCGACTCAATTAGAGCAAGTGAGCTGACAAATATCAAATAAATAATTCTGCCTCACCCAAAAGCATTTCTGTAAATATTAGGCAATGTAAGGCTTGCTGATGTGGTTTAGGATGTTGTGTACAGTGGAGCTGTAAACTGTAATAAGCACAGCTATACTGGAATCCCGTTCCTTGTTCATTTTTTTCTTTTTTTTTCCAATTTGGTGTCATTGTGCCCCTTGGGAAGTTTTGGAGGCAGAAATAGAATTGGAAATCTGTTATGTGGATGTTTTGTGGATGTTGTTTATTTTGTCCCGACTGAGTTTATGACTAGAGGCTATCTAAGCTATTATATAAAGTTGTTCATTTAACAAATAGATTTTGCATCATAATATCCTTTGAAACAAATATATTAATGTATATTTATGTTAAGAAATATAGATACAGTAGATTTGCCTTATACAATGGATGTAAAAAGTGCACACACCCCTTTAGACACCCCTGTTAAAAAGGCAGGTTTTTGTGATGTAAAAAATTAACCCAATATAAATCATGTCAAATCATGATTTCAAGTGAAAAATAATAAGAAACATTTTAAGGGAGGAAAAAAAACTTTAAAAAAAACAATAACCAGGTTGCATACACTAAGTGTAAAAAAAATAATAATCTAGTATTTTTCTCATGGGATATTTTGCTTTTTTACTTTTATTTCCCAGAATGGCATCATTACTTACTTATTACTATTGGGTACTTCATACTCATACTCAGGGCCTCAGTCAGCGAAATTTGAACCTGAGCCTGAACCTGAACCTGAGCCGAGTTACAGTCTGTGAGAAGTTTCACATGTTCTCTCCGTGTCTGTGTGGGTTTCCTCCAGGTTCTCAATAGAAACGTACTTGTAGGCGGATTAGCTACACTAACTATGCCGTGTGTGTGTGTGCATGTGTGTGGGGGTGGGCATCTTTTTATATCTTGGTGGGACCATATGTCCCCTCAAGGATAGGAATATCAGACAGTTTTGACCTTGCTGGGACATCCAGTCCAATCCAGGGTGTTTTTCAGCTTTGTACAGAATAGAGCCAGATCCACATCGAATAAATGAATGGATGACTGCACACACAAACATATATATATATATATATATATATATATATATATATATATATATATATATATATATATATATATATATATATATATATATATATATATATACACATATACACAAATACACATTTGCTACAGTGTACTTCAATTAGCAGCAGCTTAACATTAATGCTAAGATGATTATGTACAGATTCCTTTGATGCAGTGACTGGCTGTGACATTACTGTAATTCTCTCGCTTTAAATCATTCTCTTCTTGCAAACACACAAATCTGACACAAAGTTCCTCCAGTAAACGTGTCACATGGCATTTGCTCTTTCAATCAGTCTCTCACTCAGTCAGTTTTTGCTGCTGTGGCAACAGATATTATAGGGAGATGCGGAGGCAATACAAAAGAAAAAAAAATATCATCAGGCTTTGGATATTACAATGATCAAATTTAATATAAAACATAATGTTCCATTGTTGAGTGGCTATACAGTTTCTGTAACTGGAACTGCTTTTGTTGTCTCTGCTTCTTATATTTTGTTCACATTTGTTTCTCGAACACACGTCTAAAAAAATAAAATCATGCCATTTTTTCACTCAGTATGAAAAAAAAGAAAAAATATTTCACCCAGTATGAATATATACAGTGCAAATGGCCGCGTGTACCTCTTCCAGGTAATGAGGACGATCGTAAATTGTGGAGTGGATGTTTGTATTCATGTTTCACAGGGGTGTCTCAGTTATTTACAGTTCTGACCTTGAATTTAAACTGTGCTTTTCGTTGTCTGATATCTACTAAGGTGATAATTTCAGTGCCAGGGCCTGATGATTTGTTGTAATCCCAATATTTCACCCTGAATTACACAAAAACAACAATGAAATACTGTCTGAGAGCAAGATCAAATATAGACATATAGCAATAAGAAAAAGCCTCTTGAAGTATTGAAATCATCCACACTTCTGTGGAACCTTTGACGGGTGATTTAGAGTCAGGATGTTGTTGTTTTTTTTGTTTTTTTTTACAGTAACTCCACACTTTATTACAGTTTTCAGTTTACAGTATACAATACATCCTAGTATAATTTTTTTCTTTTCCATTTGCTAAAAGGATGATATTCCATGTAAGTATATGTAATGGCAGTGCTAGGGTTTAATTATTGGTTCGGGAAAAAAATCTATAAATGAAGAGTATTACCTTTCAGTAGTTTATAGATGTATGTAGCTGATTTTGCCTGGTATTTTGGAGCTTTATAAAGTAGCTGATCCTATAATAATATATCGCAGTTAAGGTGTAACAAGCTGTAAGACTTGTTTAAATAATAGCCTGTAGATTTAAATGTCCCAAGTAAATTACTAGGAAATTCCACGAACATTCTCCCTTATTAAAGTTGAGGTCATATTTGTTTGAGGATCACTGATGCCAACAGCTATATGCACAAATACATGTAGACACTGATTCCAAGCCTATGTGAACACATGGTTTATGCTATGAGATGGATGTCAGAATGGTGTGTAGAAACATGATTTAAGATATAAGATTCACAGTGGATTGTTCTAGACTGTTACTCTTATACAAGGGTATGTCTTGATGGAAGCCATCAGAATTCCATCCATCAATTCATTTTCTGATAGGCTTAAAGCCTATCTCAGGGGACTCGGGCACAAGGCGGGGTACACCCTAGACGGGGTGCCAACCCATCACAGGGCACAATCGCATACCCATTCACACATCCAATTTAGAAATGGAGGTGCCAATCAGCCTACAACACGTCTTTGGACTGGAGGAGAAACCGGGTATACCCGGAGGAAACCTCTGAAGTACGGGGAGAATTTGCTTAAATGTTCTCATGTTACAGTCACATGAATCAGAAATCAGGATTATTTTAGACAGAAATGTATCTGTTATTGTTGCACATCCGCAGGTAAACAAGCCATATAGACCTTAATAAAGAGCAGAAAAACAGTGGGAAATGTCTTAGTGAACCCACTGAGGGCAAAGAAACCAGCTACGTTAAACCTGAGGCCGCCATTTTGCACCGGGTTATTATGGCAGGATATCGTTGCAACCTTCCAGATCCTCATGGTTAAACTGTTTATCAGAGTACCAGTGAGGTGTCATTATGGTAATAGGCCATATGCTAAGTGGAATAATACTGCAGAGATGCAGTATGATGAGATTATGGAAGCGCAAACATTTAATAGAAGATTACCGTTGCCTTGTTTCATAGCTCAGTGAATGCATGCATAATGTGTGTGTGTGTGTGTGTGTGTGTGTGTGTGTGTGTGTGTGTGTGTGTGTGTGTGTTCGTTCAATGGAATTTCTACATTATTTTGTATGCTGCATAGGTTTTAATTTGTCAAGCCCCAACTCAAAGGAAGATTACAGATGTTGATGAGTAACATTTTCAGCCTTAATCCAATGTAAGATAATAAATGTCTTCTAAATGAAGTTCTCTGTATCTCATTAATTAGGCCTTGCCTTCTATCAACGTCGAACTGCTAAGTTCGCTCAGTTCAGCATGAAATTTAGCAGGAATTAATGAAGACTCAAATAATAGATTTAATAACAATTCCTTGAAAGGTAATTCAATTCTGAAAGTCATAATGTGTGCACGAATAATGTTTATAAGATTGTGATTGCGATCATTAGAATACTTTTTTATTTACTTCTTCAAATGTAAACAGGTAGGTAGGTGGGTGGGTGGATGGATGGATGGATGGATGGATAGATAGATAGATGGATAGATGGATAGATGGATAGATAGAATACAGAACCTGTGGTAATTCTGCAAGTGGCTACCCAAGTAACTAAGAAACAGCCATGAAATATAATAATAAATAAATATTTGTGTGCTATATAAAGCACATTAATGACAGATTGACACACATGAAAGTGTGAGAGAAAAGTGGAGGTGAATTTGCGTGTGGTGGGAGATTTACAGAGCGAAAGCTAGTGGGAGGAGGCAGAGTGGGAGTATATGGAGGATTCTATATATAGCTGTAGGGTTATGGAACAAAAGACAAGAGGGATCATAGTATGCATTTGATTGCTTAACTCTCAAAGCCATGGTAACCAGCCTACCAGCTACATAAAAGTGTTCATGCACAAACTCTCACAAACACGAGCGCACGCACATGCGCGGGTGGCATACGCCAATGTACTGGATGATGTAGACTAAATGTTCATCTGAGAGGGGGTCAAGCTGTGATCTAAATCGGCGGCATACACGCTCATTTCATCACACACACACGAAAATCTCCGATGGATGTACTTAGTCTGTTTTTAGAAATGAGAGAACATGAGATCATGAAGGTTGAAGCACCGCATTCCAAGTAATCACACAGGGATGTGTGTTTCACTGAGATTTGGCTGATGCACAAACCACCAGCCACGTGCAGAAACAAGCCAGAATTGTCCAGAGTGTAAATGCAAAAAAAATAAAAAATAAAATAAATAAATCCCATGGCCTCTGTTGCATCAAAAAATGAGCAGAGAACTTTGATTTTGCCTCACAGCAGTGTGCAAGGCCTACAGGTATACAGATCTTAAGGATTTTTGATAGTGTGCTAGTGTGTGTGCGTGTGTGTGTGTGTGTGTGTGTGTGTGCGTGTGCAAAGAATATAGATACACATAAAAAAGTGAGAGTATCTGTTTGTACTTTTTGATTCACAGACCTGGAAGCAAGAGAAAGTGGAGCAGTAGTGAACTGCGGGGAAAGCGTGGCAGGGTCGCAGAGAACAAGCGATGCTTCTCTATTGTTTTTCTCCAGTGAGACAGAATAAGCACTGCAAATTCTCTTGCAGGAACTTCATCCTGCGAGGTCTGGATTGAGGATATAAAGGCCAGACAAGTTTTCAAATCCAACTAGGCAGTAAGAACAGGTATAAAAGATTCAGGCAGCCACAAATTAAACAGTAAGTTTACACGGCATGATGAAAGAAAACCGCCATAAAGAATTACATGAAACAAATGAGATTTTAACACATTAATGCACTCCGTTATAATCTCCTAGTGCACTATGCTTGCATTTGTACCAATATGAGGTACATTTCCATAAAAACACGTGAGTTAACCTACTGTATCTTAGATGAAATTATGATATGTACTGCCATTTATAATTTAGCCAGTTCATTTCAGAACCAGTCAAAGCAAGCAAGCAAACGATCACATCTTCCTCAGAATAAAGACAATTTGTCAGCCCAAAGCAAAAGGGCACACTGTCATGACAAGTGACTAATGAGCGAGTTTTAATTGCAACTACAAGCATTCGTAGACATAAATGAATTTCACCATCATATTGAAAGATTCAGTTAACCAAGGGAAGGAGGGCCTACGTTAAATGGAGCAACCTGGAACTGAACTAGGCATTATTAGATTGACATATAATGAATCTTGGGAATAAAAAAAGTCATGCTTACATAAGTATTCACCTCCATTGATGTTAAAAATTAGTTCTTATGCAAGCATTTGCTATCAGAAGTCACATAATTAGTTAAATGGAGTCCACTTACATGCAATTAAAGAGCCACATGATCTCAGTATAATTACACTTGTTCCTTAAGGACCTTCATGAAGACCAACATTATCATAAAAATCTTGGATAAGGGTTGAAAAGTTTCAGGGTTTGCCGATGAAAAAAGAATACCAAACGTTTAACAACATTAAATTCATTGTAACAAATTTAAAGAACAAGGCACAAACTCTACTCTGCCTAGAGGAGGCTGTCCACCAACGGTCCAGAGGGTATTAGTCAGAGAAGCAACCAAGAGGCCAAGGGTAACTCTAAAAGTGCTGAAGAGATCCACAAGTCAAATTGGAAAAACTGTTCACAGGACAACCATAGCCTGGACACTCCACAAAATTAGGTTTTCTGGAAGAGCGGTAAAAATGAAAGAAACTGTTCAAAAAATATCTATGCAATGCCAATTGGAGACTGTGACATCCTGTGAAATCCCATTTGGAAAAGGCTCTCTGAAGATATGAGAAATTGAACATTTTGGCATTGACATGAAGTGCTACGTATGGCAGAAATCTAACACCGCTCATCAGCCTGAGAACACGATCACAACAGTGAAGCATGGAGTTGGTAGCATAATGCTGTGGTTATGTTTTTCATCAGCAGGGACTGGGAAACTGTCAGGGTTGAAGGAAGGACAATACAGTACAATCCTAGAAGAAAACCTGTTACAGTCTATAAGAGACTTTAAAACTTCCAACAGAGAATGACTCTAAACAAAACGCCAAAGCTGCAACCAACATCCTGAAAGTGTTAAAACGTCTAGACCTCAATCTGATCAGTAGATGTTCACCAATCCAATCTGACAGATCTTGAGCGATTCTGCCGAGAGGAATCGGGGAGAAAAATACCAGGATCCAGATGTGAAAACCTGATGTGCAAAGAAATGATGTTGACCTATGGAGGGGATAACTATGCAACCAATAAAATTGTGTAAATCAAATGGAACAAGTCCCAGTCAAACCCATCAAGTGCTGGTTGTAACGTTACAAAAGCTATAAAAGTTCATTGGGAATGAACACTTTTGTCAGTTACTTTGTATGATAGCTTGGATAAGATATGATAATAAAACTAAAGGTGCTAAAGTAATGTTTGAACTTGATGTTTTTATACTAAGAGAAAAGCACAAGTTTAGAACTGTTCAGGGAAAGGTGGCCCCATCACCACTTTTCCCTGCAAAAATCATGTCAAAAACAGCTGGCAATTATTATAGTCGGCTATTCTATGTTCAAGTATGGATTAGAGAGCTGAGCAGCAGCTAAAAGCAGCGGGAGAAACAAATATTCATGGCCATGGCAAGTTCTCATAACTATCATCTGTTGTATTTGTCATATAGAGCTCCTGCAAGCCTCTAAGCCCTTTGTAATGAACTCTGTTTTAGTTCATTTAACTGTCAAACCTGCACTACAATATTACAGTCTCACTCACATCAGCTGCTGGTGAACTCACTGTGTAAGTGCCTTTAAACTGAATTTACCGTGCTAATATCCAGTTGGGATAAAAGGCATCCTTTTTTTCATATTAAATACTTAATTATAAAGTACCACTTTCATCAAACATTAAAAAAAGGAGAAAAGTAATAGGTAGTGGGTGTATTAAAGACTACAAGTCATATTCATGCTTGAAGCAAATATTCATGGCCATGGTATATACTCAAAATAAACTGTAGTAGTTCATATAAAGATTATGTATTCTAATGCATTTAATACATATAGTGGGAATATAAAAGTCTCATAATTCTTAGATGGAAAGTGAAAGTTGAGATTAGCTACTTCCTTTCAATAGCATTGATATGAACAAATAAGTAATAACACATAAAAGCCAATATCTGAATAGTCAAATTGAATCTTGTTATTCTGATCTTGTTAACTAGACTATAAAAAGCTATAAAAATGGCTATAAAATAGACAACACATTTGACCCTGCAAGACTTTGGATGCAACCTTTGATAATATACAGTGCTGTGAAAAAGTATTTCCTGATTTCTTCTGTTTTTGTGTATATCTCATACTAAATAGTTTCAGAAATGAAAACAACATCTAAGATAAAACAAAGGCAATCTGAGTTAACACAAAATACAGTTTTTAAATGATGATGTTATTTATTGACGCAAAAAAAGTTATCCAATAACTTTTGGATAACTGCGCCTGTGTGAAAATGTATTTGCCCCGTGGTTACTAATTCCCCAAATTTATGAAACAGCATTCATAATGGGGTTCAGCTGGGCTAGATGCAACCAGGCCTTATTACTGCAAACCCTGTTCAATCAAATCTACACTTAAATAGAATTTTTTCAACAGCATGAAGTTGGTTAAAAGCTCTTACCCAGTAACACACTATGGCAAAATTGAAAGAAATTCCAGAAATGACGAGGAAAAGGTGATTAATATATATTCGACTGGGAAGGGTTACAAAGCTATTTCAAAGGCTCTGGAACTCCAAAGAATCACAGTGAGAGCCTTTATCTCCAAATGGAAAAACTCAATATAGTGGTGAACCTTCCCAGAATTGGCTGACCTTCCAAAATTCCTCCAAGAGCACAGCAACTACTTATCCAAGAAGTCACAAAATAACCAAGAACTACAGGCCTCTCTTGCATCAATAAAGGGCACAGTTCATAACTCCACCATCAGAAAGACACTGGGAAGTAATGTCATCTATGGAAGAGTGGTGAGGCGAAAACCACTGATAACCCAAAAGACATTAAGGCTCATCTGAATTTTGCCAAAACACACCTCGATGATCTTCAAACCTTTTGGGAGAATGTTCTGTGGATTGATGAATCAAAAGTGGAACTGTTCGGAAGACAAGCCTCCCGTCTGGTGTAAACCAAACATAGAATTCTACAATCAAGCCTGGTGGTGGAAGTGTGATGGTGTGGGGATGCTTTGCTGTTTCAGGGCCTGGGCATCTTGCAGTAATTGAGGGGAAACTTGAATTCTGCTCTCTACCAGAAAATCCTAAAAGAGAATGCCCGATCTTCATTCCGTACGTTGAAACTCAAGCACAACTGCATTATGCTGCAAGACAATGATCCAAAGCATAGGAGTAAATCCTAGTCCTAGAAGTAAGTGAAAGACTGATCTCGAGTTATCGGAAGCGTTCGGTTGCAGTTATCGCTACTAAAGGTGGCACAAACAGATTTTCATTTTAAGGGGCCAATTGGCTTTTCACATTGGTGATAGGTGTTGGATAACCTTTTTTTTACTTCAATAACAAATATATAAATAAAACGGTATTTTGTGTTTACTCAGGCTTCCTTTGATTTATGTTGTATTTGCATCAAAAACTGAAGAAATCGGGATGAGGGCAAATACTTTTGCAAGTATATGACAAACAAAGACACATGCCACTGCATGACTGCTGATCTTTCTCATATTTATGGTCAGGAATCCAAGGAGCAATAATTGTCCCTGCTCTCTCAGTGGAAAAGATGGCATTTCTGTCTTCCCTGTCAGTCATACTGAGACTAGCCTATTGTGGACAATAGCTATTTCTGGGTGTCTGTTAGCTCATATGGGAAAAGGCAATTAACATTCACCCCAAGTTAGTTTAACTGCCCTATGTTGCAAGAGCAGCAGTATTAATGGATACAGTTAAGAAGAATTTTGGATAAATGATTGCACCAGTATATCTGACTAGTAAATTAAGCTCAAAAGGATGCAGCCTCTATTCCTGGTTCAAAGTCACGATTGTTTTCAGCGCATTTTTTAAAAAGAACGACGAAGAAAATAATTAACTCAAAACGGTACGTTTATTTTACAGTATAGGGTATTTTAATTTACATAGCATCAGTTAGTTAGTCAGCTACTCAGTTAGCCACAAAATGCCAGGGTTTTTTTTGTTCTGTTTTTTGTGCTCAATACCAAGCCTAGTGAGATGAAGGACAAAATGAAGCTGTTGGCACTAAGCATCTTAGATTGAATTGTCGAGGTATGAAATTTTTTCCATTAATTACGAAGAGTTATTTGTCACGCTATGACGCTAAAGATGATATGAGCCAGTACACTCAGCTCAGCTCAGCAATAAGATTAGACTCTTTTGGCTCGCGAGAGTTTTTGTTATTGTTGTTGTTCTTCTTCTTTTTCAAAACCAGTCAAAGTTGGTTGTTTAAAATGATCGGTGAAATCTGTCTTACCTATCAAATTATCTTTGTATTTCACATTGATAAAAAAAAAAAATCTACTGAAATAAAAACAGAAAGCTGCTACATAATTGCATTGACCAATAACCCTGAGCAATCATTCCAGTATTAATAGCTGTTATTGTGCTACTGAACATTCAAGTAGAAATTGAAGAAGACTGTAGTTCATTTATGCTTCTCACTGTTTAGAATATATCTATCATAAGCATCAGCAGTGAATGAGACGTCATCAGCTACATGAGCTAAGCATGGTTGGGTTAACTAGTCAACTAATAGACAAGGAATTAAAAAAAAAAAGATTCATTTAATGAATGAAGTATGTTATTACATAAAAGTTGTAGTCAGCTGGTTTGTTCTGTTGTCCATTTATCACATGGGCTCACCTTATGTTATGGTTTCACTAGCTAATATAAGTTAAATAATTAATTAATTATTCGATTTTATCGATTTCACTACCTTGTACAGTAACTTATTACTGATGTAATATTTACTGGGGATGGCGGGGATGATAATGCTCTCTAACAGCTGCAGGGATCAATCCTGACCTCAGGTTACTATCTGTACAGAGTTATATGTGGGTTTCCTCTGGGTTCTCCGGTTTCCTCCAGGGGATTTCTTTGCTTCCCAAGAAGAAATATTCTACTATATAAATATTCAACATACACTCTATAGCCAAAAGTACGTGGACACCTAAACATCACAATCATATTTGATTGCTTGCTGAACATACAATTCCAGAGTTCCAGAGTTCCCCCCTTTGATGCTATAATAGCCTCCAGTCTTCAGAGAAGGCTTTACACTATACAGTATTTTGGAATGTGGCTGTGGGAAGGTTTTCGGTGTGGCGGAGGTCACGGCTCAGTTCTTCAAAACCAACGTTGGTAAACCATGTCTTCATGAAGCTCACTTTGTGCACATTGTCTTGCTGGAACAGGTTTGGACCCCTTTGTTCAAGTAATGGGAAATCTAAAATCTACAGCATAAAAAACACATTCTGGACAATTGTGTGCGTCCAACATTCTGGCATTCTGTCCACATACTTTTTTTTTTTTTGCCATATAGTGTATGTACGACTTTTCTCTTTCTCTGCCAAACTTTCAGTACTTCATCCAAGGTCATATTTTTGTGGACAATACAATTAGTTACTCGTTTCTGAAATGAATTAATTGTACTTGTTTTGCACATACAATATCATGTTAGTAATATATACTGGGACTGTGAAATGAGATGCGCAGTGAGGGACAAGTTCTGCTACTGCACTTTACTATGAGAATTGTGAAAACTCTCTGACTGTTAATCAAAGTTGGCCTCAGGGCTATCAGCAGTGGGTGCAAGAGTACAGACAGCCAGCAGACAGCTGATATGTTCCTCAGCCATTTGGTGTGCTTACAGTGTATGGAGCTTGAAAGCTTACAAAAATATCGGTATGGTATTTTTTAGAATTTATTTATTTATTTTGTATTTTGGGTTCGGAATTTTTATTTTTTTTCTTGATTTCTTCCACAGTATCATGGCTCCTGTGCAGCTCTTAGGCACTGCTGAGATGATGGGGCAGTTAAGTGAAGTGCATGAGTGTCACGTGTCACTGGTTTCTTACAGCACTTACAGTGGATGAGTGACTCAGGAGCACTCTGCAGTGTGGAGTGAATTTTGAGTGCATTTCCTCTTGCCGGGTTGTGGTACAACACTGTGGAGAGCAACAGCCTGTGATTTTGTTTGTGTTTCATTTCAGCACTTATATGGATCTCATTATAACCCCATTTATAACATTTATATATAGAATACATTCATATATAAAGCACATTCTGCCTGCTGCCAATCATGAGGGTATCCCTTCCCCAATGGTTGGGTCGGGATTGAACTCAATTTGCTGTAACCATGTCTAATTAATCACACTTATTTGAATTGATTTACCCTTCAGGATTTGTTCAAATTAAATTGAGGAACTCCGCTACAAGAAAACACAAAAGGAGCAGATAAAAAGAATAAGATTTAACAAGACGGGGAAACAAGAATATGAAATTAAAAAAGCTATCACATTGCTTTAAGGGAACAAGGCAACATAAGAAAAACTCATTATGTGAATCTGATTATGGTTTAACAGTAAAACATCAGTGAAACCTCACTTTCATATCGTTAACTCTTGAAATATTCACTAGGTCTGCAGTACGTCCCCAAGTCATGATTTAGAATATTAAGTATGCATACACAGCAGTGCGAAGCCACCAAAAGTTTAAATTCACAGGATAGTCATTCATTCATTCATTCATTTGTGGATCCAGAGCCAATCCCAGGAACACCGGGTGTGATGCAGGAGTACACCCCAGATGGGATGCTAATCCATTGCAGAACACCACGCACACCTCAGTTAATTCAATTTAGAGTAGCCAACGGTGGCTACAGCAGGAGAAAACTAAATAACCTAGAGGAAACCCAGACAGAAATGAGGAGCACACGCATAACTCCACTCATACGGTAACCTGAGCTCAGGATCGAACCCAGGGATACTGGATCTGTGAGGTTTCAGTGCTACCTGCTGTGCTACACAGTAGATGAGATAATACAATCAACTCAAAATGAGATATACTTCATCTTTCCCTCGCTGTTGGTTTTAAGTATACTGAAAGGACCATTACACTAGCCTAGAATTAGAGAAGAACAAAATTATGACCTAAGTTACCATTACACAACATGGGTCTGCTTCAGCCAGTGTTCCTAAAATTAAAGTAAGTGGAAGTGAACCGATTGTGATTTGAAGGTCAGGCCAGAAGAGTAAAATTAACATTTATTAGGCTTTGTTAAAATATCCAAGTTGCCTAGTTGGTTTAATATCCTGTAATTCCAGCTCAAAAAGAAAGACCAACTTTACCGGCAAATATTACATATTAAATATACTGAATATTAAATACCTGGCTCTCAAAACAATCTCAATTCTTTGTGGCCTGGATTCCACAAGATGTTGGAAACATTCAATTCAATTTCAATTCAATTTTATTTGTATAGCGCTTTTTACAATAGTCATTGTCTCAAAGCAGCTTTACAGAAATAAAAAACAGGTATAAACAGTCAGAAACATCTAAAGAGAGACAAACAGGAACAGATAAACAGAGACAAACAGGTAGAAAACAAATGGAATTTATCCCAACTGAGCAAGCCAAAGCAAAAAAAAAAACATTCCTTTGAGATTCTGGTCCATATTAACATGATTACATCACGGTTTTTCAGGTGCGCTTCTGATTTTTCAGGTGCACTTTTATGCTGCGACTCTCCTGTTCTACCAGAAGCCCAAAGGTGTTCTACTGGATTTACATCCAGCGATTGGGAAGGCCACTGAAGAACATTGTTATGTTCATGAGACCAGTTTGAGATGACTTTTGCTTTGTGACATGGTGCATTATCATGCTTGGAGTAGCCATTAGAAGTTGGGTAAATTGTGGCCATGATGTGATGCACATGTTCAGCAACAATACTCAAATAAGATGTGGCATTCAAGCGATAATTGGTTGGTACTAACTACTATCTGTGTGCCTCAAGATTCATCAAACCAAGCTATATCTTCAACTGTCCAGTTTTGCACACCGGGACCTCAGTTTTCTGTTTTTGGCTGACACAAGAGGAACCTGAAGTGGTCTTCTGCTGTTGTAGCCGATGCGCCTCAAGGTTCATGCATTCTGAGATGCTTTTCTGCTCACCACAATTGTACAAAGTTGTTATCTGAGTTATTTTAACCTTTATGGCAGCTCAAACCAGTCTGGACATTCTCCGTTGACGTCTCTCATTGATAAGCCGTTTCCATCCGCATAACTGACACTCACTGATGTTTTTTTCTTGACTGCACCATTCTGAGTAAACTCTAGAGACTGTTGTGCGTAAAAATTCCAGGAGATCAGCACTTAAACCAGCCCGTCTGGCACCAACGATCCTGTCACGGTCAAAATCACTGAGCTCATATGTTTTCCCCTGTTCTGATGGTTGATGTGAACATTACCTGAAACTGCTGACCTGTATGGGCATTATTTTATGGATTGCACTGCTGCCACATGATTGGCCGATTAGTTAATTGCATGAATAAGTAGGTGCACAGGTGTTCCTAATAAAGTGCTCAGTGAGTGTAGTTCAGAATGAATACATGTAAATTTAACGTTAAAATATATTAAGATATATTGACTTTACCTAACATAGCCCGAAAGACTTATATAAAAGCAATAAGGACGTTGTGTGACATGTAGGCTACCAAAGAACAAACTGATTAATGTGGTGAATGGAGGATATATATTATATTTCATATAATTAATTAACTACACTCGAGTAACTATATTATACAGCCTATGCAGTGTGCGAAAATAAGAAGTAGCAATGGTTGCATATTCACTGAGTTCACTTGGATTATGTCATCCATAAATATGGCAGTTCTCTACGTACAGCTCACAGCTTTCTGTGCTCAGGAAAGTTCAGTGCTGTTGCAATTATAATTTTCAGCTTCTCTCAGTCACTTTCAAAAGGAAGGTTTAGCCAGAGAGTAGTATGTACTATATCTTCACCATAATCATTTAAACGTTTTTAGTTTTATCAACTCATGAAAACACTGTTAAATACTGAAAAGGGTGAGCAGAATAGAATTTATAAGAAGAGAAAAAAGATGTGAGTGAGTCAAAAAAAAAAAAAAAAAAAGGGTTCCAAAGCTGCTGTGAGTTTGAACCTGCCTGAGGTGTGGAAACGAGCAAGAACATTTGTGTGGAGGGGTGTAACAGGAATTGTACTCGAGGAGAGGAAAGGTATATCTATAAACAGCACTTAGATAGTTGACATGTCTCAGAGTAAGCTCAGAGCAGTATGTATATGACAGGATCGTTGTGGGGGTGCATACACGGTAGGTTGCAGCTGTTTGTTCACAGCACCTTACATTACTTCTCCCTCTGTTCTGCTCTCTCTCTCTCTCTCTCTCTCTTTCTCTCTCTCTCTCTCTCTCTCTCTCTCACGCTCTGATTTCATTCGCCCTGACTCTTCTCTCCGATTTTTTATTTTTTTTGAAAATAGCTTCAACAGACCACTGTAGTCAACAAATGCCTCTGTTTCAGCAAAGTAGCACTGTTAAATTCGAAATTAGTTAGATTTATTTATTTGTTTCTGGAGGTGGTAGTCTATCCATTAGCGAGACAGCACTTGGAATAAAAACACACACCCACGCTAACACAAACATGCATGTTACCAGGGGTCCTAACACTCCAAAATCAGGCAGTTACTGTTACTGTGTAGTAAAGCTGCTTTTAATGAAGTAAGATGGCATAAACTGAAGTCCCTGCATTCCCGGGTGGTGTCATTTCAGCTAAATGTAATTAAAGTTAAATAAACATTTTCAGTCACAGCCAAAAGTGTAGGAGCGTTCATTTTAAAAGCATCATGCTGGGTTATCGTGACACATCACAGCTAGTTTGTTGCTAGTTTGAAGCAAAAGCTAAAATGCCTTATTTAAAAAAAAAAAAAAACGAACTATCATAAAATGGCCCAGGTCAAGGATTGTGTCAGGAATGTTCTGCTTTCTCCAACAATTTGAGTGATAGAATTCAAGTTTCCTATTTAACAGCTCAAGAATAAAAGCTGTTTTGTATTTTTTTTTAAAAAAGGAAATTTTATTATAATTTCATACCTTAGATACAGTTGCAATCAAAATTATTCAAGCCCCATTGCAAATCAGGTTTATTGTGAAAATGTACAGACGTTCAGCTGTTTGCAATGAAGAAATCAAACAAAAGCAATTGAAAGAGGTCAACGCAACAAATGCTTCAAGTTCCAATCTTAAAATTATTCAACCCCTCCATGGTAAGCATCTTTAGTACCTAGAAGAGCACCCTTTTGCTGTTATGACCTGCTGCAAATGCACAACCAGACACCAGTTTCTGGCAGCGTTCCTGAGGAATCTTAACCCATTCCTCATGAGCAATGGCCTCCAGTTCAGTAATATTCTTGGGTTTGCGTGCTACAACCGCCTTCTTCAAATCCCACCAGAGATTTTCTATGGGGTTCAAGTCAGGTGACCCTGTAGAATCTTCCAGGACTTCTTCTACAACAGCCTTGGTGAAATTTGAGATATACTTGGGATGACTGTCCTGTTGGAAGGTCCAATGACGCCCACGTTTCAGCTTCCTCACAGATGGCATGACGTTTTCTCCTAGGATTTCCTGATAGATCAGTGAATCCATCTTGCCTTCCACACGCTGCAGGTTTCCAGTGCCAGAGAATTCAAAGCAGTCCCAGAGCATCACCGAGCCACCACCATGCTTGACTGTGGACAGAGTGTTCTTTCTTCATTCTCCTTCCTCCAGACATACCGAAAAGTATATGTCCTCCAGACATACCAGAACAGCATCACAAAACTTCCGTAGTTCTTTATATGATTTTGAGTCGTCTTGTGTTTTTGGGTCAGTAGCAGTGTACGTTTTGGAGTTCTGTCATGGAAACCTTCTGCATTTAGTACGTGCCTTACTGTACTTACTGAAAACTCAGTGCCTGTTGCCACCAAGTCTCACTGCAGGTCTTATGCAGTCACTCGAGGGGTTTTCACAACCTGCCTAATCAGAAATCTGGTACCAGCCGTTGATAGCTTCCCTTTTCTGCCCCATCCAGGTATTTGACATTTTTTCTGCCCCTAGCCAGTTCAGGTATTTCATGTATTCCAGCTCAAACTCACCTGGTGCAACTAACGAAGCCGTGGGGGTTGAATAATTTTCATTGCAACTGTACATCAATAAGCCTTATTTAGGAAACCATGTTATCCTAGTAGTATTCACTTAGTGGTCCTAGTGGGCCTGAAGTACTGTACAGTTTTTGAATGTGTGTGAGTGTAATTTCCTGATCTTTAGCCAAACACTTACATAAACTGGATCATTTGAAAAGAGCTTGGGAATACTGGTGCTTTGTATTTGTTGGCAAACCCAAGATGCTGGTCATTAAACATAATTATTCACACCATTTTTGTCACCCAATAATTCAACAATGTTGTGTCTTGCTTCTCATCGATTTGGAAGAGGTGAAAACTATAGTCATGGGGAGATGAAAACAATATTTGCAAATTGAAACAGGTTCTGATAATTGCTCTGTATACACAGGAGCCAATCAACTTGCTTTTGTTATGATTAATAGACTAATCGTCTCATTCTCATTTTCATTCAAGACAATACTGAATGACAGCTTTTCTAAATTAGTTGACATTTCCTGCATTCACTGGAGTTCCTCCGATTTTCAATCTGAATGCTTAATTAGACGTTGATGTTTTTTAACAAGACAGAGCATCATAAGCAATTAAAACATGATGAGGCAAAACACACAAAAAAATATGGAGTGCGTGAGATCTCCAGGGTGCAGCAGTGAAGAACATGCCCATTCTTGGGTTTGTCACTCAGAGGGAACCCATAAAGGTTCTCTGTAGAACCCTACAGCACAGTGGTTCCCATTTAGGAAGCAAAGAACACTTAAGGGTTCAAAAATCCTTTAAGGAAGTCTTTGTTCTAAGAGTACGCTTATGAAATAATGAGTCAGATGTTAGTGGACATATTTGTGAGTCAGAAAAGAAAGTGTATTTAAATTTATGAAAGTTTACATGGGTGGTACACAGGGGGTGGGTGTATTTGTCTTTTGCCAAGAGAAAGACTTTTGCCAAAAAACACATCATATCAAACCTATGAGTGAAGAATGCTTAGGTTTCAATGATTTAAATAAATCTGCTCCCTTCCAGGGCCCAGTTTAACACATCCAATATAAAATGATATCCCAACTTAGATCATTCTGAACAGGCTAATTCAGTTCTCTGAGTGCACCTAAGAACTTGATTAGTATAGCTGGAGTGAGTTATTGGAGATAACAGCATGGTCTCATTTCGCCTGCATTGGCAGATACATATCAAGACTCAATCATGATCAGCAAGTCGGTGTTTGACTAATGGAAATGTTCCTATTTCTCTTGGACAAAATGTGGTAAGACATGCACAGTTTAGTTTAATGTGTCTTTGGGAGACGAAATCAGAGTCAGGAAAATCATAATGCGTGTGCAAGATTTAGCTATTTATTAATGCTCTATTTGCTGTTTCAAGTTGGCAACTTAATATATTTCTGCCTATGTTTTGCTGTATTTATGCGTGTCTCAAAAAAACATGCGCCCAATTGATTTATGCAGTTATAGTTCAGTCTCCGTTTTGAATAGTGCCATAATAAAAGCATCTAAAATATGTGCATCAATCCTACAATTACTCTGTAGAATGCAAGGGCAATATATCGCCATGCTAAAATTAAATCTATAGACATAATTCCATAGCTGATACTTCAATTCAGGATGTAAGCTATTTAAAAAATTTATATATATATATATATATATATATATATATATATATATATATATATATATATATATATATTGAGGACAAATAATTGCATTTAGTGAGCACAAAAGTATTTAGTAATATATACAATAAAAAGCATGTTCCAATATATATCATTCTTTTAAATGCGCAGCCTAATCTTGTTTATATTGGAAAAGCCTGCTCTAGAGCTTAAAGATTATTGTCTTGCTAACAAGTCCAACAACAGCATCAAATAAAGGGTCAGGTCAAACTGACAACAATCCACTCCAGCTAATTCAGTAATCCATGGATGAACAATGGGTCCCATTTCTGGACTATTAATCCGATGATAACAAGCAGACATGACATTTTACAATATAAAAGCCATGAATGACAGACAGACAGACAGACAGACAGACAGAAATACAGACAGAAAGGTTCAGCTTGTATCAAAGCTTTTATCCAACTTTTATCTAAAAACCATGCAAAGTAAAAAAAGAAAAACCATAAGGCTTAAGCAGTTCTGAAAATGATAGCAGATAATAGTTCAGAGGCCTGTCTCACAAAGCAGGTTTAACACAGTGTGGGTTCCCACTTAAGAAAAACTAACAAATCCAACCACAGATAATTCTTCTCATGGCACTCATTAAGTACTTTCTGTCAATCCATATTTTACAACAACAATGCTATTATTAATTCCCGTATGACACTTTCCGCAGCAGAACAACAACTACTACAACATACTGTAACGCAGTGATGCAAAAATGTTATACATACATACGAATAATACATACTGTAAAGCAAATGCAAAAAGTACATTTAATTAAATAAAAAACTGCTCAATGCATATGCTACATTTAGTCATTCATTCATTCATCTTCCGCAAGTGCGTTATCCTGGACAGGGTTGTGGTGGACCTTGAGTCTTTCCCAGAAACACTCCATGTGAGGCAGGAATCCACACTGAATGGCACACTAGTGCATCACAGGGCACCATGCACACACACACATTCACACCTAGAGACAATTTAGAGTCACTAATTTACTTTCCAGCATCTTACTGGGAGGTGTGAGGAAACCGTGTAGACATGCGGAGAACATACAAAATTCAGCAACACATACCCAGGATCACCCAGGAACAGGGCACTCTGGAACTGTGAGGTGACAATGACACATACTGTACTGTTGTGATGCCTCTAGATTTGGACATGAGTAACATATTTTGTAACAATGATTGTTAACAATGTCGTAATATCAATGAAAATGCGTTCAGTGGTTTGAATAGGCAAAGCTTTGTCTTTATATTTGTTTTTTAGTTGCGACATTAGCGGCGTGAAGAGATTTTGGATGCGAAGCATTTGCTGTTCCATTTAACTGATTTTAACTGCCTTAAGACAGATTTTAACTGTCTTAATTTTATGTGCAATTATAAAAAATAAATAAATAAATAAAACGCGCCGATGAATTGCAGCAAATTGAAAAACCTACAAAAACAGCCTGGTCTGAGGCTAATAGTGAGTGGTAGTCGATCATTGTGGAGCTTTAGCTCCAGGTCACTTTGGATAAATGTACCTGCCAAATAAGTAAATGTCAATGTAAATGCTTTACAATGGTGGTGAAAGTGCACAGGGCTGACATTCTAGGGAAATTCGATCATCTTGTTGAAACCAACACACACAGTTCTGGAGCCCAGGCAGAGAGATGAAGCAAAAGCAAGCCGTGTACAAGTAACCGAAACATTAATGAAGCATTTCATGTAATTAATATGCTACCATAGCGTGGAGATGTTAAAGCAAGCAAACAGATTCTTTACAGCTCCCTGATTGCTTTACTTTTATTCGTTTCATTTCTACAATACCTCTATGACTCATGAGAAGAATGTTGTTCGGTACAAAATAGAGGTTGTAATATATATATATATATATATATATATATATATATATATATATATATATATATATATATAAAATAAAAAGATAGGTCTTGCTACATATTCGACGCTTTCTTTAAATAATGTTTTACCTCAGGCAGTTCAATTGTGAAGCATAACGTTCGCACTATACGTTCAGTACATAAATCAAATATCCCTGCATATTAAGTATACATCAGTCAAATCAGTCAAAGTAGCGAATAGCCTCAGGGCCAGTGGCTGGAATGTGGGTGTAGTCTAATAGCATCAATCATGAGAATCTTGAGAATCATGTCAAACTCTAATAAGCATGGGTTAAATGATAATTACTCTATAAATGTAGTTTAAGATGCACACTCTAAATGCCAGATTTGGTAAATGGGGAAACGACCACTTTGTAATGAGCTTATCAAGCTAATCAGGATTAAACCGACAAGACAAGACAATACAGGAACTATAAACAGCTCAGAAGGAGGGAGATGTGTGCGTGATGTGTGGTTTCTTCTTTTTCTCAGACTTTGCCTAGGAAACAGGTTCACCATGGTGCACACGCATATCCGATTTCCAGCATCCGCAATACATATATACAATATATTTTTTATTGTATGTTGTATTGTGTGTGATGTTTTGAGCTACTGGGACCTTGAATTTCCCCTTGGGGATCAATAAAGTATCTATCTATCGATCGATCTATCTACATCATTTCTTTAATCATCACCTGGTCTGAACATGAATCACTTCTTTTATCCAACGTTCCCTCTGCCAAACATTGTAATATGTGGTTGTAGATACTGCACACTGTTTGCAATCAGAAATGGGCTATATTTAACTCTTTTAACTCATTTAATTCAATTATTTGTTATATAGTTCTTGGCAGCCTGCAGACTATTTTTAAACCTACCAAAAATGAACACCACCTACAGACTCGCTTTTTCCACCAGCAAACGTTTTTAAAAACTACCGCAATTTGATGTAAAAAAAAAAAAAAACCTTGCAACCTTGCCAGACATGTGGATAGGATTCACATTAGTCTTGTGAGTGAACACCATGTCACCTGTGAACTAGCTGCGGAGTCAGAGATCGTAGCAGAAGCAGACTTGGATGTGACAGTAAAAATTCTCATCAGTCGATTTTTCACTAATGAGAATCATGTGAATTTCTGCTTTAACAGCCAAGTATTGAAAGCTGATCAAATACTGTTGATATACTCCATTAACTGTTGGGAAAAAAGTTAATTCCACAACCTCTCGTTCAAAACCCTTGTACAGTAGCGGCACTTCAGCTCTCGTAATCCTGAAACGCTTTGTTTATTACATAAATGTTTCATCTTTAAACATATCTGGCTTCTTATCATCCGAGTGTACTTTCATATTTCAAACTGGAAAATGGGGTCATGTTCTTAGATTTATGATTAAATGAGGCAAAACAGATGTGTTTGGGTAGCTGGGGACATGGATCCACGTCCGTGTGTGTGTGTGTGTGTGTGTGTGTGTGTGTGTGTGTGGGTGGGTGTGTCCGTGTAATTGCACGTGTGAGACCAATAGAGTGTTTAAAATCTCATAGGGAAAGTTGTAAAATTGGTTCAGAGTGACAGGGAGAAAGCTTTGTTTCAATGAGTGAGCATGTGCATATTTGTGTTTGTGTGTGCGTTCGGTTGTGTGCATTAAACCTTGCCGTGTGTGTGTGTGTGTGTGTGTGTGTGTGTGTAGGAACGGGTATAGCCTATAGTACGGCTGTTTTCAGGCACCATTAATTATCCTGCAACCTAAATATTTAATCACTATCAGTCTTTAATTAGCAACAACAACACGTGCGCTCAGCACAAAATAATAACGATGACTGAGAGCCTGTCTGGCACCAGTTTTACAACGTGACCTCACACTCCTATTACCACCGGTAACAACCTCCCATAACCACGGCAACTCATCACCACTGCAGCACAGACAAAGCGAGCCAGACAGAGAGGGACAAAGGCAGCCGCGGATTCATTTAACAGCGAAAGAAAAGATCAGTCACAGCTTGAGAGATGGAGGAAAGAGATTTTAGATGAGCGATTTCAGGCGGCACTCTCTGCAGGCAGTTCTAACTTTAATCATGTTTTTTTCACCTCTCCTCTTTATTAAAGAATGTAAATTCCCATGTCACTCGAAGCTCCAGGGGTTCAATGCAGCTCACCATTAGAGGAGAAGAGAATGAGCTTAACACACACTCACACTCATACGCACATACACACGCACTGAGAGGTACATGGGAGTGACAGAGAAACAAAAAAAAGACCACTACAATATTAAAGCTAATTTACACATGTACATGTATGTGCCCACACCCCCCACACACACACACACACACACACACACATGCACACACATTCCTGGTCCTTCTCTTCATCCATCTCTCTCAACCTGCGAGCCCCCCCATTGTCAGCATCGCACCATTCGCCAATGGCTCTCCACCATCCACCTCTCCCACTCTTTCATCCATTTTTCTGTAGCCCCTGCTTCTCTCCAGCGCTTGTTCACTTCATCACGCCACCTCTCCGGCTCAACAGGGGCGAAGGACGGACACATCATAAGAGGAAGACAGCCAGATGGAGTGAGTGCCAGTGCTCTCTCAGTTCCATCTACTGCCTCTCGTTGTCTTCTCTGTCTCACCCATTCTACCGCTTAGAACAACGCCACACGTGCTCCATTCTGGGAGGGAGATTAATTCATAAGATGAAGGGTGAGAGTTATGTCTGGAAGTGTCAGGCGGGCCAAACAAAAGGTACAGGCGGAGCAAGGGGAAGAGTAGAACCAAAAAAAAAAAGGAGGCAAGAAATCATCCATAATCTCCCGTGGGGTTTTTTTTCGTTCTCTATTTGTGTAGTAGTAGAGTGCTGCGGCAATTTCGAGGCCAATAAACCTCCTCACAAGAATATGCAACATCATAGAAAGCAGAAAAAAACAAGGATGCAGGCACCTAGGGATGGAAGACGAAGAAATGTATGGAAATAAAGAAATGGAGACCTAAACAACAGCTGTGAGAGGTGTGAGATGATGGCTGATAGTGGAGAGTAAAGCGAGAGAGAGAAAAGAGAGAGAGAGAGAGAGAGAGAGAGAGAAGATAGATTACTTGAAGTGGGAGGGAAGCAAGAAATCTCAGATGTAAATGGGAACAAGGGGAAAGAGGGCCGTTTGTCATCTGGATTTAGATGAGAGATATATACGGTATGATAGATGAACAAAATAAACAGCTTTATTTCAGTCCTACACTGAATGACTCCATTTCAGAAGCAGCATAACAGTGCTCCAGAACGCAAGCCGAATTTCAACAGGGTTAAGATGCATGATCATTTTAGTAGGCCATTTTAAACAGCTGGTGCTTAGACAGTTCGAGTAAAACATCATTCATCGATCTGGACTCCAGCTAGATTTCAGGTGATAGGGCTTAGGCAGACTGTAAGATTACACACTTGTGGCAAAAGATTATTTTTTTTCTGGGGGGAGAAAAAAAAAAAGCCCTCATAAACTATATTCAGTATGTTCTGGTCTTCAAGTACCTCTCAACTGCACTGTTTATGGCTTTTCGGTTTCAGCTCGACTACAATTAAACATCACTTAATGAGTTTCAAATTACAGGTTAGAGCAGGGAAAACAGTAACGTGCAATTGTAGGCTACTCCATGACCACAAAACACTTATCTTCGACATGAAGACTGTCATGATCAAATTGAGCCACTTCTCCCTCCCCATAAGCTTTCATTCTTTGACCTATTGAATGATTGCCCATTGACTGATCAAAGACCTAAAGACAGAAGTGGAAATCTGGCATCTGTAAATTAGAGCATCCGGAAAAAGGAATGATTTATCACTTCGACTGAACAGTTCCAGTTCATTGCAGTCTATTTGACAAACTGAAACTTTGTAGGATTTTTTGACTCCATACACAGTCCAATTTGAGTAAGGCACAATAGATGAAGAATACACGACCAAGACCTGACATAACTCTAGCTCATTTCTCATGTCTGGGGAAATACTGCCATGAATATTTTCCCCGTTCCTAGTCCTAGTTTCCTCTGGGTTCTCTTGTTTTCCTCTCAACGCCCACAAAAACATGCTGGTGGCCAGATTGGCGAATATAACTTGCCTCTAGATGCAAATGAGTGTGTGAATGTGTGTTTGTGTGGATGCTAATGATGATGAGGCTTTATTTATCACATATACATATGCACAATGAAATTCTTTTCTTCACATATCCCAGCAAAAGGAAGCTGGGGTCAGAGTGCAGGGTCAGCCATGATACAGCGCCCCTGGAGCAGAGAGGGTTAAGGGTCTTGCTCAAGGGCCCAACAGTGGCAGCTTGGCAGTGTTGGGGCTTGAACCCCCATCCTTCTGATCATTAACCCAGATCCTTAACCGTTAAGCCACTGATGCCAAGAGATGGACTGGCATCCCATCCAGGGTCCATCCAGGAGACTTGCACCCAGTGTTCCTGGAATATCCTCCAGATCCACCACAACCTTTCCCAAGATAAAGTGCTTACTGAAGATGAATGAATACAGTATATGCCTGAGGAAAATCCTGCATATCATTATGACAACATTCTTCTAATGTGGCTAGCTTCAAAATAAAAACTTAAATATTTCAAATCCTTCTTGAAATCAAGCAGCACCCAGACAATCAATTTTGAGACAACTGCCTGATGGAATATTGACCGTCTCAAGGGGGCTGGGAAATGTCAAGTGTCAAATCTGCTCAGCCTGGTTTTTTTTTCCTCGAGAAAGGTGTATGCAGTGCACGTTTCTTTCTCTCTGCAATGATTTCCAAGAATCAGCCCATGACAATCCTAGAAGCAGTCCAAATGCAACCACACATAATCCTGAGAAATCCTCAAAAGAACACAATAATAACACTACACTGCTTCCACCAGCCTTAATATAATGAGCCACAGACACCAGCGCTTGGTGGTACAAACGTATTTGTCATCCGTTTCTGACAAGCAAGGATAAAAAGAGGAGGAGCTGTGTGGGGTTGAAAGAGGGTTTGAAGAAAAGCTGTGCTGAAGGCTGGAAAAGTAATGCCTCTGGAAAAGTAATGATTCTGTTGCGGCCTTCTTAGAGTCAGTAAGATGCATCCGCCCTGCTTGTTAATGCCTCAAATAGATAAATAATTCAGCACAGTGAACCACTGACGGGGAGGACTAATTAAAAAGCGGACTCGTGAGGTGAGACACCACCACCTCGAACATTTGCCGACAATTAACTGTGAGTAGCGAACTCCGTGGCCACGCCATTAACGTGGCATGGCAGCTGTCTCAGCTGAGCATGATGGGAAATGTCAATCGGTGACTAATGACCTGACGCCACCACAACACACGAAGCAATCACACTCCAGCATGGCAGCGTATGGCAGCACACACTCGTTAACCTGAGGGGAGAGTTGTCAAGGCCTGACATTAAGAAGGACCTGAGTACTTCTGACAGACGCCGAGGCCGCTTAACTGCCCGAGCGTCTAAAGGACACAATGCTCACAAAAACATTTACAAACATAACAAACGCGCCATGCAAGCTCAGGTTAATGCGGAGGAGTGGTACGTTTCGTTTTCAGTCATAAGCTCTGGGACTAAGTAGGTAAAAGGGTATGGATTAACAGTGCTGTGAAAACACTGCTGGGCAGACAACTGCAACATCAGCATGAACTCATGGCCTTTTCTTAAAGGCCTTTATTGTTAAAAGACAAACTGTCCTGACCTCGTAAAAAGAATGTAGACTCTATTAAAGCTATAAAAATGTGCTTCAACTCTTGACATTTGGTTACGAAGAGACTGAAATGGCATCTTGTGTGGTAAAGCCTTCTAAGTCTACCGGGAGGTGACATTATCAGAAGCTTGGTGTGTCCAGTGGAGGCTGTAATAAAACCAACATGTTCCAACTAATCATGTGGGAGCCGCCACACATGGCAGCTGGAACACTGGTTTTTTTTTACACGGCCCTTTTTAAACTATTGCCATCAACTATTTGATTCTGTTAATATTTACATACAGTGCTGTGAAAAAGTAGCTGCCTCCATCTTGATTTCATCTGTTTTTGTGTATATCTCATACTAAACAGTTTTACAACTTGAAACAAAGGCAGCCTGGGTAAACACACAATACAGTTTATATTTATTTGTCTATTTATCTAAGAAAAAAAAAATTCAACACCCATCACTCATGTAAAAACTAATTGTCCCCTTAAACATTAAATCTGGTTGTGCCACCTTTAGCAGCAATAACGGCAACCAAATGCTTCCGATAACTGGAGCTCAGTCTTTCACTTACTTCTAGGACTAGGATTTACTCCTACGCTTTGGATCACTGTCTTGCTGCATAATGCAGTTGCGCTTGAGTTTCAGCTTATAGACTGAAGACTGGATATTCTCTTTTAGGATTTTCTGGTAGAGAACAGAATTCATGTTTCCCTCAATTACTGCAAGTTGCCCAGGCCCTGAAGCAGCAAAACATCCCCACACCATCACACTGCCACCACCACGCTTGACCGTAGGTATGATATTCTGTGCCAGATGTAACAGGACCCCTGTCTTCCAAACAGTTCCACTTTCAATTCACCAGTCCACAGAAAATTCTCCCAAAAGGTTTGAGGATCATCAAGGTGTGTTTTGGCAAAATTCATGAGCCTTAATGTTCTTCTGGGTTAGCAGTGGTTTTCACCTCACCACTCTTCCATAGATGACTACTTCCCAGTGTCTTTCTGATAGTGAAGTTATGAACTGTGACTTTTATTGATGCAAGAGAGGCCTGTAGGTCCTTTGATATTCTCCTTAGCCCTTATAGATAATATTAATCGTAGAAATAACGGTTATCACTTTGGTTCTTTGGAGTCACAGAGCCTTTGAAATAGCTTTGTAACCCAGACTGATGTATTTCAATCACATTCCTTCTCATCATTTGTGGAATTTCTTTAAATTTTGCCATAGTGTGTTACTGGGTAAGAGCTTTTAACCAACTTCATGCTGTTGACAAAATTATATTTAAGTGTAGATTTGATTGAACAGAGTTTGCACTAATCTAGTCCAGCTGAACCCCATTATGAATTCTGTTTCATAGATTTGGGGAATTAGTAACTATGGGGGGAAAATATATTTTCACACAAGCCCAGTTGTTATTGGATAACTTTTTTGTCAATAAATAACATTATCATTTAAAAACTGTATTTTGTGTTTACTTAGATTGCCTTTGTTTTATCTTAGATTTTGTTTTCATTTCTGAAACCATTTACTATGAGATGTACACAAAAACAGAAGAATTCAGGAAAAAAATACTGATACTGATAAACAAATACTACTTCAAATAAGCAGTGTAATTTGCTAAAAGAAAAATCCTACACAAATGCAGGATGACTGCAGCTTATCAATCTGTTCAATGTCCTTTTCAGTATTCAAACTATCATTTTTATGTTTGTATAGTTTATGCTAATCCTAAATATTGATTCTGTCATGTCTTGCTGCTTCATTGCTACACTAGTTTTTTGCTCATCAGATGATAGATGCTTTTTTTTTTAAATAGTTTGCTGCAGGGGTTGTTTTTCCTTCTTTTCAAACCAACGATATATGTAATTTGGTGAGGGGTGCCCAGACTTATTCATACAACTGCATGTATAATTTCTATAAATATGCATGGCGGAAGGTTACGGTAGGCTGGTCTGAGGCTAACTGGATCAAGAATGCAAGGAAACAGTATTGTTAGTAACTCAAAATGTTCTGGATATTGATGTTTGTAAGAATAATAATAATAATTTAAAAAATGTATAGAGTAATAGATATCATCACAAAGCAGTTTTAGAGAAATCCAGGTTTACATCCTGATCCCTAATGAGCCTGATGAAGAGGTTTGTATTGAGAAATGAACATATATATCAAGAGTTTAATCATGGTAACATACAATTGATCTGGATTTGTTTAAACATAAAAAACAAACATCTTTTCTGATTATCCTTTTAATAGTAGGCAGGCTTTATTCAATTATGTACTTGGATGAAGAGATATGACACTTAAATCTCCCACAGTCTTCCACTTTTGTATACACTATAATATAATTTCTAACTTACTAACATACTAACATAATTTCAATCCACCTGTATCTGGTCTATTATTCTACAATAATCTGCATAGTTTTGCTAGACACCATATCAGCCAAATTAGCCACTGCCACTTTAAGTCTGTACTGATTGTTGAAAAGTAATGCCCCCCACCACCACCACTTTGAACATGGGAATACAAAAATGCATTGAGCCTGCATTAATTATAATCGTAGTGTGAGAACATTTACTGCCCTTCATGTGTGAAGTGATTAGTAGCCATGTGACCTGGCTTGTATGGTTGGTGCTGCAAAGAAACAGGCAATATTTTAGATGCTTCCAAAAATGGGTCAACATTGTACAATAAATAATCCACATTACTCAATCTGGCAAATGAAGTCCAGCTTTCGTAATAATGGATTGCACGTCTTTTTCAGAACATGGACATGGACATGCAAATGGTTATTCATATAGAAAATAATGAAGACAGATCCTATTTAGGAGAAGAGAAGAGAAGTGAAATGAGGAAGAGTCAGTTTTAGCAGATGCACAGGCACAGGAGACAGGCATGTGTTCGGAGGAATGTTTAGATGCGGAAATTAATACCTCTAATTAAGATATATCCATTCATTCGTCTACAGTAACCTCTTTCTCAGAACTGTGGGCACAAGGCAGGAACCTACCCTGGATGGGACACAGGTTCTTTGCAGGGCAGCATGCACACACATACATTCACAAACTCATTCACACCCAGGGGCAATTTAGAATAAACAATCTATCTAACCGGCATGCTTTTGAGAAGTCTGAGGAGCCAGAGAACCTGAAGGAAACCCACACAAACATGACGTCAAGCACAGAAACTCCACAGAGACCGTTCAGAACCCAAAGCAGGGATCCTGGAGTTGTGAAGTAGAAACGATACCAGCTGTGCTACCTAATTAAAGCATAATGTTTTCATATTTCAATTATAAGAAGGGAAGCATAGCACAGTTTGAGAGTAGAAAATTTGTTAGGACAAAGGAAAATTGCAGAAGCCCTGTTTTTCAAGAGTTGAATATTCCAAAATACGACGTGTAGGTCTGCTTTAGCAGGGACAGCAAATAATTAAATGTTCAATAGGCCTATTTCCATTGTTGTACGGTGTTGCCAAGTGGAAACCTAAAAAACCTAATAATAAAGGAATAAATGTTAGCATTTTTTATGTGTATTTTATTGCTTTTTAATGTGTACTGTGGCGGGTTTGGATCCTTACTAATATTATATTCCACACTGTATTTTTGTAGGTTTCCAAAAACCTGCAAGACATCATTTTATCTTGAAGTTTCAGATTAAGTATACTGATCTTACACAATTAATTTTTTCTACAAAAAGCAGATTTCAAAGTCACAAAATTGTGAATCAATTTTGGCTCACTACTTTCAAAAGGTTACTACGTCTGGCAGCACCTTGTACCCAGCCTTCTACATTAAAAGCAAACATCGCTTGCTTTTGTATCAGACTCCAGTGTGGTTCACTTCAAAGGACAGTCCAATTCATGGGCACTCAGAGCTGCTTGGACAGAGCTTGTAAATGACTATTGCCCTGGCCAAATTCAAAAGCTCATGCTGAGACTGTTATGTTGTCATTATTTACTTGTGTGTCACGGCCAAAGACTAAAATTGCTGGCTAATGCGGAATGAGAATGGGAATTCCAAACACACTGAGAGCAGCCAAGCTGATCGGTAATTGCCTTTCTCTTTTTAACACCCCAGTTGAAAATTCCCATCAGGGTGTCTGGAGATGTTTCCCTTCCTTTCAGCAAGGAGTGCACCTCATATCTTTTCATGAGACGGCTAATCAATGAGGGCGAGTGCCCCAAGACAGCCAGGAGACCCAGATGATCCAACACAGACCTCTCACGCCCTACTCGACTGAGAACCCAGACTTTCTTAATCCGGCCTCTTAGCCGCTTGTCTCCCATGAGCTACCCCAACACTCCTCCTATTCCTCTGAAACTCTACATTTTCTCCTCAGATCCCACCTAAGATCGACCGCACGGCCAGACTTTCTTGGCTTTAATTGACTTTTTCAAAAAACTTGCAACCCTCCTGGGCCGCTGAAGTGTGAGCTGTACTTCTTAGCAGTCGAGTTCAGACAGCAAACCTCTCCTCTCTGTGAGAGGGCTGAGGTAAAGAAGGTAGGTAAAGAAGGCCTGTGCAATCCATTGCTCTCCCGTGAAAGAGGCCCTGTACTCATCTTGCCGTATTCAGCTCTAATGGAGATGGATCTCTCCCACACCAGCATTGAAATGGGAGCCTACAGGTAGCAGCTGCCTGAGACAGAGCTGGTCACTCGCCTCGTAATGGGAGATTGATCTTAATTGCAACAGCACACAATTGGCCCCGTTTCAAAAGCATAAAAGTGCGAAAAGGAGTGAAAGGAAAAGGGCAGCAACTAACACGCTGCCTCAAAACAAAGCGTCTGAAACAAGCTGTCAAGCACTGACAGGAACATCACAAAAATCACAAATATTTCTTACATGCTTTCCTTCAGCAAGCAAAAGGCAGCTGCTGACAGTCGGAAAATACATTCGGATCTGAAATAATAGCTGATGCCTTTCCATGCGTGCCTATTGTATGAGAAACGCCGGGTTTCTACAAGCTTGTCCTCTTGCATTCAAGAGGCATGCGGAGTCGTGATTCTGGCAGACTAAATATCTAATTGATTATGAATAAGCACGTGAAATGGACCATAATGCAAGCTGCAATCCTCACGGCTCACTCCCGGCGTTCACAGCCCTGTCTGAACCAGATCAGACCGCTCACAGAGATGGTCACTCATTATGCTCCTGACTCAACAAGGGCTACTGATGCTCTAACAAAACAAGTCAATAGCCCTGTATGTGTGTGACTAGGCTGAAGCACATCACACCGACAGAGCATATTGTTTGAACACTGATATTAACACAATGCTGTAGCCGAGAGTCAGGCTTTGACTGTGACTGACATTTGAGAGAACAGCTCTAGTTGACAATTTCATTTTAAGAATGAATTGCTGTGAACAACAAACAGAAATCTCATGTCAAATGGTCAAAGAACTGCGTTAGACCCTTTGTGGGCTGTGTACGTGAAAATGGGAATATGAGTGATAGTTTTTTTGTCTCTCTCTCTCACACACACACACACACACACAATCAGGGTATGTGGGGATGAGTCAGTGAGATCTGCTTTACTTACAAGGCAAGAAATGACAGTGGCATTTAGAATAAAATTACACAGCGACAATGTAAAAATTTCACAATTGCAATCATCAGACAGCAGTATCCTATGACATATTTGCTCCTCTTTTTTCATTAAGCATGGGATACACAGTGCCCTACACTAATTTTGGCATCCTTGGTAAATATGAGCAAAGAAGGCTGTGAAAAATTGTCTTTGTTGTTTAACCTTTGGATATTTTCTTAAAGAAATTCACAAAAATCCTTACAAAATACAAACAAAGCAAAGGTTTCTCTCTCTCTCTTATATATATATATATATATATATATATATATATATATATATATAACTTTGTTAAATATAGGTGTGCAACAATTATTGACAACTGTTTAGTCAATACTTTGTGCTACCTCCCTTTGCCAAGATGACAGCTCTGAGTCTTCTCTTTTATAGGCATTATTGCCAGATGAGGTTGGAGGATACACGGCAAGGGATCTGAGACCATTTCTCCATACAGAATCTCTCCAGATCCTTCACATTTTGAGGTCCACGCTGGTGGACTCTCGTCTTCAGTCCACCCCACAGGTTTTCTATGAGTTTCAAGTCAGGAGACTGGGATGGCCATGGCAGGACCTTGATTTTGTGGTCAGTAAACCATTTTTGTGTTGATTTTGATGTATGTTTTGGATCATTGTCTTGCTTTGTTTTAAGCTTTCTGGCAGAGGCAGTCAGGTTTTTGTGTAATATCTGTTGATATTTGATAGTCCATGATGCCATGTATCCTAACAAAATGTCCAGGCCCTCTGGCAGAAAAACAGACCCAAAACATTACAGACACCACCATATTTAACCGTGGGCATGAGGTACTTTTCCATATGAGTTTGTTTTTGGATGAGAGTGGAGGCTTTTTTTTATGAAACCCTTCCAAATAACTTGTGTTGATGTGGGTGACTTCGGATTATAGTTCTGGAGACTTTCTGACACCAAGACACAACTAACTTCTGCAATTCTCCAGCTGTGATCTTTGGAGATTTTTTTGCCACTCGAAACCATAATTTTCACAGTGTGTTGAGACAATACAGACCCAAGTCCAATTCCAGGTTGATTCATAACATTTCCAGTTGACTGAAACTTAATAATTATTGCCCTGATGGTGGAAATGTGCATTTTCAATGCTTGTTCTATTTTCTTGTAGCCACTTCCCATTTTGTGAAGCTCAACAACCTTTTGCCGCACATCACAGCTATATTCCTTAGTCTTAACAATGGTCATAACCCACTGTTATGAATGACTAAGGGAATTTGGCATATGTGTTACCTCACATTTAAGTCATGGTTGAACAATTTCCTGTTCCTAGTCACCCAGGTGTACTAAAAAATATCAGTGGGAATATAGTTCAAATATATTTTTCTCATCTGAATTCATAGGGAAGCCAATAATTGTTGCACACCCATATATAATAAAGTTTTTTATATATATATAAACCTATGTTGTGTTTGCAATTGTTTGATATCCATGAGAGCAGAGTATTTTTGTGAATTTTTTGAACAAAAGATCAAAAGGTTAAAGAATAGAGACAATTTTTCACAACCTTCTTTGCTCATATTTACCAAGGGTGCCAATATTAGTGGAGGGCGCTGTAGTCAGTAAGGCTGCCAGCGCGGTATTAAAAATGAACATAAGATGTATTAGGGATGAAGTCATGCACATGCTGTATCTCAGACGGCCCGCAGTTAGACAGTCACCTTGTAACTGTTCTTCAGGTGCATTTTTATCGCATTTTTCTTTTTTTGACCCCAATCCACAATGGTATGATTATCAATGCAACGCCATCACTGTGCCATTATTCGGGGACAATAAAAAAAAGAGAGAAAAATGGGAAGAGCTTTTAGGCTAGTGTTTGGGATGTAATGCAAATGGATGTCATGGATAGTCGTGCACATTTATGCAAGATAGGGTTATCATCATTCCCCATTAAAGAAGGAGAGTGGCTTTACAAATACACATTAACTGGATTTTATTGCAGGGTTTAAATGAGAGTCTCACACTGCACAATGTTCCATGTGACATCCAATCTAAAGCGATCATATTCCTATCCTTTACACTGCATGCTGCCGTTGTACCTCTTCCAGGCATCTTTACAGACCTCAGGACAGATAGAGTTTGAGACTGGCACAAGTCCTGTGCAATAAAATCTTATCTTCAGTACTCAAAAGCACCAGTGATTTCATTGCCCTGCACAAAAATTTATATTGCATATACTGCACCATTAACACATATAACTTAATTAGAGTAGCTTCATTATGGCATGATGATGAAAAGGCAGTAATTATCTGGAAGGAAGTTAAGCTTGCAAAGGATTGCTTATTCACCTCCCCTGTCAATCAGAAAGACACTAGCCAATCATGAGCATCTGAAAGCTCATGCATATGGACTAAAGCAGTTCTCCTATGCAATGTTGGGATGTTTCTGAAGATGAATACATTATTCGGATTAGCCAGATGTGTTCTAAACAAATACAAATATGAACAGGGGTTGCACTATTGTTTGGAGGGGTTTTTGTTTTTTTGACTGTGTGTGTGCATTGGAACTGGGATCCTGCAGTAAGAAATAAATTCAAAAAAGTATTTCCATGCAAAGCTTGAAAGCAAAGCTCGTGGGCAGGGTTGTCAGGTTTCAGCAAAATGTCCACCCCAACTAAATCTCAAAAAGCACACACTTGAAACTATCCCAAAAAATTCAGGCACTGGACAAGGTAGAAGCATTTTACTTCTTTTTCTTAGTCTTGCATGGGAAACAAATTAACAGTGGTACACACACATTTGTACACAGGGGACTACGTTTGCCAGCACCACGTCAGTTGAGCCTTAGCAAGTGGATGCTTGTGGACATCCAATTTGTTAATAAGTTTGGTAATAGTGTCAGGTGATGTACTTGAAACGTTTCCTGTTAAAGTCTATCACAACCTTGCGACACCTTCCCGATCCACCATGAGAATGATTTCAATACCTTCTTTTGTCAATGGCAGTCTTAAAGGCTGAAGTATGAAACATTTTGGAAGACATTTTGCTAAAGAAGTGTTAATTTCCCCTACATGTGGAGATTTTCGGACACCCTGTATTTAACTTATGCAGACTACACGCTGTACACCTTGGTCATTTAATTGTTTTATTCAATGTAGAAAATATTACCTTGTACGTTAATTGCACATGTTTCTCACTGTTCTTAAATGACTGCTCTCCGTCGTTATTAAAGTGAAGTATTCCCAGAAAATTATATGGGCATTATAATGAAATGCACTGAGTCTCAGGTTCATAGTAGAGAAATTCTGACAGCGTGTCAAGTAAACATTTCACAATGTAACAAAGACAAAAAACTGCAGTATTTTCCAGTGTTATTGACCCCCAGGGGCATAGTGTTGCGGTTCAAATTTTCTTTAAATGGTATAGATGGGAAAAATCAAACTTCTCATCTAGACCATGCATGCTTCAGGTTTAAATCTGAGTACAAAAACAGGTAGGATTATTTGAAGCATTAAACAAATACACTTTGCATTGTGTAACACCCTTAACATATTGCATGAAGAGGATTCGGAAAAGATTTGGAGGCAAAGCTGGACATGTCTAGGAGGAAGCATGTGCCAGTCCTCACCTTCCCCCAGTTGGTAGCTGTCATAGAGGATAAAGGAGAACTTGCTAGTGGGTGGGAACTGGCAGTGACCAAATTGGGAGAGAAAAAAAAAATTGGGAAGAAATAAAAAATAAATGAAAGAGGTTAAGCTTGTGAATAAGAGAATTATCAGCATTGGTTCAGTGAGCATCTTTCAGTAAGCTGTGTTCGGAGATGATCCAGTGAGCTCTGGTCTCTGGTGTGGTTTTAGAGGAAAGCTGCTTCTTCATCTTCACTGGCGAACTCATTTAAATGGTGTTGCCGCAGTTTCATTTCAGTATAATCACAAATCTGATTACAGAGATCTCTTCTTATGTAGTTCACAGTCAGAATGGCCCAGGTTATTATCTCAGGTGTGAAGTCATATTTCCTCAGAGTTTGTTGAGTGTCAAACTGGTCCTTGAATGAGGATTTTGAATGGGGTGTTACTCGCACCATCAAAGCACTAATACACATCGAAATGTTTCATTACTAAGCATGACAGGATTCAGTTCATTTGATTCTCATGAGATCAACACACATGTGTGCGTCTTGCTATATATATATATATATATATTTTTAGATTGTATGTACTATACGTTCTGTGATATGTTTATGATCTCTGACACCTCCGCTACTTCCAGTGTTTGCTCTCAGCCTACCAGTAAATAGCAATGGCCCGGTGCCATGGCAACAGAGCAGGCGAACATCACAGAGGTGTGTAAATGCAGCAATAACTCGCAAGTACACTCAGACCTCGTACAGGGCACCGACGAGAGCCTTACGAGCGTCAGAAATAGTTACGTCAGCAACAGCAAACACACACACACACACACACACACACACATAAATACATGTATACACCTAGTGAGCACACTGGATCAGCCTGAACTTCAATAACATTAGCCCCATTACTCCTCTTTCGTCACTGATGTAACTTCTAAGGTATATTTAAACACCTGGTGCCTCATGCAGCTTACTTAAATGTCAACTGTAAGAAAGAAGAAGAAATATACAGTTTCTTTTTAAAGCACCCAGAGCGAATCTCTAAAAATCCATACCCAAACCAATGGCCTTTGAGTTTATTTACATCTGTAATAAAACTTAATTAAGTGTAGTCTTGGAAACTAGGATTTTGAAGAGACAAATATTGGTCCTATAACTCTCAAGACATGAAATTATGTGAGATATTCGACGGAATTTGAAACGGATTCTCAGGCCCTGCGTAACCAACGAAGGAGTGGGTACGAAGGCGATGTTCTTCACAGCTCACTGGACCGGTTAAGGGCATGTCCATACTAATTGTCAGGTAATAGAAGGAGCTGAATCGTCCCAAATGGCTTTAATGTGCACTTCTTGAGTGCTAAGGAGAAGTACAATTTACATTTTTTTTGACCAGTCATGTCTTATATAAGAGTCTAAGTACTGTATATTGCTAGTGGAGTCAAAAAGTAGTGACAATTCAAAGGGCCTACAAAAAAATTTCAGCAGGATGCCAGAATATATTTCATGTCTAGAAAATACAACATGAAATTTAAGGAGGGTTTCAGGCCCAGAGGACTGGTCTTGTTACCGTCGCAGAATTTCTACAGAATAGTTACACAGAGGAATATTCAAGCCTCACTATGTGAGGCAGCAACGCAAGCTCAAATACATCAGTCCACATGAGAACACAAACAGACCACAATTTCAGGAATCAAGTCCAACAAACCAAAGGTAATTCTACCTGACAAGTTTTCATTTGCTCACAGGATCGTGAACACACAGACAGGCCAAACACAACAAGGGTTAGCTCACTCATCCAGAAACAACATGTCGAAGAAAACACACACACATACACGTTAATAGAGTATAGAAGTGATTTACTCACTACTACTACTACAAACACAGGTAGAGTGCAGAAGTGATTTACTCACAGAGTGAAGCATGCGTCGTCAGGAACAAGGCGCCATGGACTTGCTGTGTTCAGTGGCGATCTTGCTTGTCTTGGGAAATGTTGGTTTCCGGTCAGAGAGAGTGGAAAATCACAACTGTCCAAACCCTTTGTTACAGCAATGAATGGACCGTTCCAAATAGCCAGACTTTAAAGGAGGGTGGATAAGCAGCAGCTCAGAAGTCTACAGTTGTAATGATCTGATATCATGGGGGGAAGTCATTTGTTGAGGACCTTATCCAAGCTGCAGAGCTTAGTGAAATCCTGGCTGGTGTTACTAACATGAAAAACAGACACAGAAGAGGGAATCAGATCGAGGACTTTAATTTTTCCTCTCCTTTATGCTTAGTCTCGCGCTGCCTCTTTATTTATGGCCTAGTTTGTAGTGATCCGACCAGGAAAGTGAGGCTACAATCAGATTGTGGGGGGTGTAAAAAAAAATCGAAAAGCCTGTTCTGTCTGTCTTCCTCTCCGTCTCAGATTTTCTTATTCTCTCCTGCAGATGTTATCTCTGCCTGCCCAAAAACCTGCCTACAATCATGTCTAATTTGGAAGATTCTCTACAGACAATAAAACACACGTTTCCAGACACATGCCCACATTCAGACACACTCTTACTAACATCTGCACCCTCACTCAAACACACACACTGACCTACCACCTGGCTCAGAAGTATGCATTAATGATTAGCTGCCTCTTCCTGTTAACCTCTTGCTCCTGACCTTACCCATAGCTGTACAGACACAAGCACACACACCTTCAAATAAAGGTCGTCGCACTGACCCTAGACACACTGTTAGGCCATATGTAGATGTAAGAGAATTCCGAGGCCAAGATACTGTTTCTTGTCAAAGGTGGCAAAGCTTAATTAATTCTGCTGCAGTCAAATGATGAAAGATTTGAGGGATGAAGGAAACACTATTTTTTTGCTCCCAGTTAAAACAGTTCAGTGATGAACATCTAATAGGTCCAGGTATCCAGGTGAAACGAGCAGGGCCCAATCCCAGAAATTCCTCTTTCCCTCTTTCCTCACTCTTGTTCTTGTGGGTGGGGATGTCCAAGAATATTAACCACCTCGATTCCCACAGTTCTACAGTCTGACTCCTCAGGTGTTTAGAAGACGTAGCAGACAGTGACTCCTATCTTTAGGCTCACATTTCCATGCGCATATGAGCTAATATCCCTTTGGCTAGACTGAACTCAGGTTTGACTGGAGTCATAGATTTAGAGAAGGTCCACACGGTTGTTCCAAAACTGGTTTTCAGGCCTAAAACCTGAGGAAAATCAGAAAAATACAGAGATTCACTGTCACATTTTGATAGAAAAAAAACAACTTATTTTTAAACTATCACACGTTTCTAATCTGCGACTAATGTGTGCAGCAATTTATACCTTTAGAATCACGTTAATGCATTGCCCCGTTTATTAGAGCAAACTGTAGTGTGCTATTAAGCTATATGAGCATCAATGGCAGACTGCCATCTTACCATCATCATCTCAATGCCCTTACAAAGAGATGAAGAAGCATGGTCCAAACATGTCTTTGTGTGTCGAACATTCCTACTGAATCCAATTATTAGGTTACTCTGGAAATCTTTTGTGAGGCTTGTCAGTGCTGTGATGTCAAATATAATTGACTAAGTTCAAATAATTCAAGTGGACAGAAGAGAAATGGAACAAGGCAAGTGATGAAAGCAATCAGTAACAGAAAAATATGGCCTTCGGTACTATTTTAGCAAGGTTGAGAACCAACATTCGGCAAGATGAAATGAAAGATGAAAGCGAAGGAGTGAGTTTGCTAGCAGGAGATGAGCGATGGGCGAAAGGGTAACATTTCAGTCCCCCTTATTTATCCCACACTTCCTACACTTACTTAACTCCACCCTGCCTTGACTGCGTCTTTGCATCCATATTCTTCGTTCTTTGATTTTTTCTGGATCTTCCATTGCCCCCCAAACATATTCCCTTCCAAGCACACACAGACAGAAGATAAAGACTCACAAGCTACACAAGCTGTCAGTGTGTTAAACAGGGTGAGCAGGGCTTCGGTGATTATCTGGTTGAGATAGAGAGTGAGAAAAATGGAGAGATATGAGCAACTGGAAACACTGGACAGCTTGAACTATAGCCTTTAACAGCCCTCTGGAGTACTGCGCTTAATCAATACACAGCCATACACGCCATGAGGAGGCTTAGCACTGTGTGTGTGAGGGGGAACAAGTGAAATCTGGTGTCTAAGGGTGCATGACAAAAGGGTGTTAAAGGCACCATAGCAGGAGTTCAATTGGCCTCTGAGGTAGCAAACGATGCCATGTCCTTCTCGTTATACACACACAGACAGACACACGCGCATGTGCGTCTATGCGCAACAAATGTCATAGGCAAAATGTGAGTGATCTCTAAGCCAGATGCAGCAGTTATCACTGCCACACACACTGACTGAATCTAAGCAATAGGAAGAACCCTTCTAATACAAACAAGGGATGAATGAGAGATGAGGGAACGAGCGGAGACAAGGCTCACAGCCAAAAAAATGAATGTAAGACTGCCAGGTTTCTCTCAAATCCATCAGCAGAGGACAGCACTCTCTGAGTCAGAGTGGGGGATGGAGGGAGGCAGAGACGGCAAGGGGGAGGATGGAGGGAAGGGAGAAGAGGAGCAAGGGTACAAAAAAAGAGGAAAGGTGCATGAAGAGAGAGAGAGAGAGAGAGAGAGAGAGAGAGAGACGCTGGGTTTCAATGAAACGTGTGGGAACAAATGCCCAGAGGGTTTCAATAAGACCTAATGAAAATGCAAAAACATATGAGGAGAGAAAGAGGCTGTGGAAAAGTCATTGCACTAGCAGAGCGGTTCTCCGCAGGTTAACACAATCCCTGCTCTGTGGAGCCATTCTGAACAGAGCCCGTTTGGAGCGCCGCACACCGTACATGGAATACCAATCACACACTGGCACCATGCGCACACACACACACACACAGTCTATGGTATGGCTTCCCCGGTAAATCAAAGGCAAGACAGCTAAAGTCATCCAGCATCCCCTCGTCTAGGTTATTCATGAATGACACAATAATGAGCATGAATGACATGGTCATGATGCAGTATGGCTTAAACCCACACTTACTGTGAGGCGACAATCCCGGTAATAGGGTGGCACTTGCCAGTCTGCTCCGAAGTCTACGGTGTGAAAAATGACAGAGCCCCTCGAATCTTGCCAATTGTTTCCTCCTTGATTTTCCACCACTCGTCAGCAGACATGGAAGTTTCAGCGTGTCCACATTTGTACTTCCAATTCAAACCTCCGTTTTCTTTTAAAGTGCTTTCTTTCAGGTCCCTTATAATGTTCTCTGCTGTAATTCCACAGCAAGCACCGCAAGCTGCATTCACTCCCTGACTCTGACCCCTCCCTCCCTCTCTCCCTCTCCCTCTCTCTCACTCAGCTCATTGTATCCCCCATACCTCCTCTGCTCGTGCTCCAATCTAAATCCAAAGAGCTATCACTCCTGGCCCTCCTCCCTCAATCCTGCTCCTTTTTCCTTGCCCATTTATTAAAGATGGACAGCCACTTCCATCCCTCCCACACTCCATCGAGGAAATAAGGAATGAAATAAGGGAACCAGGAAGAAAACAAATGAAGGCTACAGTCCAAGAGCGACATCACACGTGCATATTTCACGATGCGTAGTGTTGTGTATATAAACAAAGCACGACAGACTGATACACAGTTATGCAGGCAGGGATACAAATGCCAATATTATACCAAAAGACATTCATATGTAGACACACATTACACCACTGTAACAACACACATCCAGATGTGGACACAGATTACACCGTTATACCAACACACATCCAAACCATATACTTCCACATGTGGACATAAATTACACCATTACACCAACATACATCCACATGTGGACACGGGTTACAACATTACACCAACACATCCACATGTGGACAAAAATTACACCAACACATACACATGTGGACACAAATTACACCAGTACACCAACACATCCACATGTGGACACAAATTATTCCATTACAGTAATACACATCCAGATGTGGACATGGATTATACCATTACACCAACACAGCAACACAAATTACACCGTTACACCAACACACATGCACATGTGGACACATATTATTCTATTACACCAATACACATCCATATGTGCACATGGATTACACTATTAAACCAATACACTTACAGATGTGGGCAGAGATTATACCATTACATCAACACCCTTCCACATGTGTACACAGATTACACCATTACACCAACACACATCCACATGTGGACTCGTATTACACCTTTACACCAACATACTTTCACATGTGCACGCAGATTACATCATTACACCAACACATACACATGCAGACACAGATTATATATACCATTACACCAACACACATCCACATACGGACACAGATTATACCATTACACCAACACACATCCACATGCGGACATAAATTATACCATTACACCAACACACATCCACATGCGGACACAGATTATACCATTACACCAACACACATCCACATGCGGACACAGATTATACCATTACACCAACACACATCCACATGTGGACATAAATTACACCATTACACCAACACATCCACATGTGGCAGACACAGATTATACCATTACACCAACACACATCCACATGTGGACATGGATTATACCATTACACCAACACACATCCACATGTGGACATAAATTATACCATTACACCAACACATCCACATGTGGCCACAGATTATACCATTACACCAACACACATCCACATGTGGACATAAATTACACCATTACACCAACACATCCACATGTGGCCACAGATTATACCATTACACCAACACACATCCACATGTGGACATAGATTATACCATTACACCAACACATCCACATGTGGACACAGATTATACCATTACACCAACACACATCCACATGTGGACACAGATTATACCATTACACCAACACACATCCACATGTGGACATAAATTACACCATTACACCAACACACATCCACATGTGGACATAAATTACACCATTACACCAACAACATCCACATGTGGACACAGATTATACCATTACACCAACACACATCCACATGTGGACACAGATTATACCCTTACACCAACACACATCCACAGTTAAAATCATGTTCCCTCATTATATTGCAGTGGTGAGTAGTGATTAAGGTGCTGTACTAGTGTTTAGAAGAGTTCAAATATGCCATAGGGCCACTGGTTAATCCTTGGCATCGTCTCTCAATTGTAAATTGAAAAAGATGCAAAAGGATTCAATCTAAATATGTCACCAAAAAACTTCACTGTCATTCCTAATTAGAAGGCAGTAGTGGCTCAGTATTTATGACTCTGGGTAATCAGAAGGCTGTAAATTCAGACCTCTGGGCACTGGAGCAACATTAACCTTTAACCATTAACATTAACTACTTTGTTGGTCCATTGGGTCGGACTGTGCTTACCACAAGTTCTCACCACAAGTGAAGAGCTCCAGAGTTCATTTGCAATCGAGCGATTGTTTTGGTGTGGATCTGACCGTGATTGCAGTGTTCATATATGTCTAAACAAACCGAACCAAGGGAGATAATGCGCAAGGTTCTGATAAAACGCCCCGAGAACAGGTAAGTGAGGCTGCAGTGGGCACAGGCTCACACAAACTGGATAGACAAGGTGATGTTTTTCCAAACTTCAACTGTGAAGTGCCCACTGTAACCACAGATTCCTGTTCTTGACTGACAGAAATGGAACCCAATGTGATCTGCGGTCCCAGATCTGGTGATCTTCAAGGTTTGACATGTTGTGTGTTCTGAGATTCTTTTCTGTCCACCACAGTTGTAAAAGGCAGTTATTTGAGTCTCCTTGTCAGCTTGAATCAGTCTGACCATTCTAATCAGACCTCTCTCATCAATAAGGCATTTCTGCCCACAGATCTGCTGCTCAGGAGGATTAATGGTGGATTAATGGTTAGCAAGTTTGCCTCACCCCTCTGGGATTGAGAGTTTGCATGTTTTCTCCGGGCTTCTGGGGTTTCCTCCAGGTACTCCGGTTCCCTCCCCCAATCCAAAGACATGCATTGTAGGCTGATTGGCATTTCCAAATTGTCTGTAGCGTGTGTGTGCGCGATCGTGCCCTGCAATGGGTGTCCCCCGCTCTGTGCCCCGAATTCCCTGAGACAGGTTCCAGGCTCCCCTGTGTAGGATAAGTGGTACAGAAAATGGATGGATGGATCTGCTGTTCAGCGGTTGTTTTCTGCACCATTTTGTGTAAACTTTAGATACTGACGTATCCTGAAAATCCCAGGAGATCAGCAGTTTCAAAAATGCTCAAACCAGCCTGCCTGGCACCAGCAACCAAGCCAAGGCTGAGATCACATTTTTTCTCTATTCTGATATGAACATTAACTGAGGCTCTTGATGTGCATCTGCATGATTGTATGAATTGCGCTGCTGCCACATGATTGGCTGATTGGATAATTGCATGAATGAGCAGGGGTACAGGTGTTCCTATTAAAGTGGCTGATAAGTGTATTTTATCCAGCCAGATAACTGAGTTCACTATATCGCTTTTGGAAATAACTCACAGGCACCGCATACATTGTATATTCAGCCAATTAATTTAATTTACCATTTCACTATTCGCAGGTTTTCTATTTCATCCCTCCTGTCCCCCTTTTCACAGAACTGTATAATGTAATCTTTTTAAAACGGGCAATGAAGGCACACACCCGCGCCCTTGAATGCGTGTCTCCTTAATTAATGTTGTCATCTACACCTGTTGTCATGCAGCAGTGCTCTTCGCTGCTGCTGTCTCTCTCTCTCTCTCTCTCCCCATACACACTCATGCTACTCTCCTCTCCTCTTTTCCCTCAGTGCTTCAGTATCAGCTTAGCACAGAATCCCCTTTTTATGCAATACACACACAAAGTCTTCATACTGGAATAGTAACTCTCTCTCACACACACACACACACACACACACACACAATAGCACTGTGCAGGGACGTGAGTGTTCGCAAGCCCTTCCTTTTATGCATGCGGAGATACATAGAAAAAAAACCCCAGCCCTGTGTCCCCTTAATCCTCACGTCTTTGAGGTTTTAATGTTAACCTTTGCCTAGATAACACAGAAACCTGGGGACACAGCAGGGGATGGAGCGAAAGCGTGGGAGAGAGGGAGGGGATGGGAAGATAAGCAAGGGAGAGAAGAGAGGGAGAGACCAGGCAGAATTGGCATTCCATCTATGTGCTGTGCCTCACTAGTGGAATAATGATTAGATGCTCAGTATTCCAGTCACATCGTCTCTACTATCAATGAGCGAGAGAGAGAGAGAGAGAGGGAAAGAGCGCGTGAGAGAGAGAGAGAGAGAGAGAGAGAGAGAGGGAGGGGAAAAGGCAAGGGAAGAGAGGGAAAGAGGAAAGGAAAGAGGCAAGGTGAACAAAACAGGAGGGGACTAGGGGTGAGTGTATGTTCTAGCATAAAGGAGAGAGAGAGAGAGACAGAGAGAAATGGCGAACATGGCCAGACAAGTGTGGAAAACCATCAACTGGTAACACACACACACACACACACACACACACGCATTCCGAAAGGCACATGAGCAGCACACGTTCCATTAACACTCAAGGAAAAACATGAGCGTGCTCTCGTATTCTCATACAAAGCAGTCAGAGCTCAGTGATAATAATCAAAAGGTTGTGAGTTCAAATCGCAGAACTGCCAGATAGCCACATTTGTGAGCTTCTAGTAATGTTAATGCTTGACCAAAATTCTTTCTTTTGTATTCTGCCTCATTCGTAAATCACTTCTTATAAAAACGACTGATGAATGAATAAATATTCAAGTAAATATTGCTCCCAAAAGGATAAAAGCGTCCCGACCAACCTGATAGTCATATTACACTCGTACACACTAAGGCATAATAACATACAGGGGGGGAAATAAGTGCTGACTTTTTTTTTTTTTTGGTAAATATATTTCCAATGAGGTTATTCACATAATATTTTTTTTATATACCAGACATCAGTTTTAAATCGAGAAATCTGCAAATATCAAGAATTCACAACATTAAAGTCCATAAAGTTATGTGTAATAAAGTGGAATGACACAGGAAAAAAGAATTGAACACAATAATAATAATAATAATAATAATAATAATAATAATAAGCAGTTCTCCTAGGTAAGGTAAGGCAAGGAACCAGATGAAATCCATAAGTAATTAGAAAGTAATTATACCTCCTATCTGTGCAAATGAATATCAGCTGGGTTATTAAATTGATGGTCTATAAATACAACGTGTCACACAAGAAACATCTCATCCATCCATCCATCTTCTACCGCTTACTCCTTCTTCAGGGTCGGGGGGAACCTGGAGCCAATCCCAGGGAGCTGTTTACCGGGAGATTCTTGAGAAGAATCTGCTGATATCCACCAGAATGATGAAGATGAGACGTGGGTGGACTTCCAGCAGGTCAACGATCCAAAGCATACCGCAAAGGAAACTCTCAATCGGTTTCAGAGAAAAAAATCAAGGAGTTAGAATGGTCCAGTCAATCACCTGACTTGAATCCAATTGAACAAGATTTAAAGACAATATGGTTAGAAGAATGAGCCAAAAATCACACCTGAATACTGCGGCCCATTCATTTCTTCATACAGGAAGAGTCTTCAAGCTCTCATTACAAACAAAGGCTTCTCCACTAAGTATTAAATACATTTCAGTTAGCGTGTTCAATACTTCTTTACCTGTGTCATTCCACTTTATTATTAAACTTCATTTATGGACTTTAAGGTTTAGATTTCTTTATATGTCGGGATTTCTTGAGTTAATACCAAAGTCTGGGGAAAATTTCATGTGAATAGCCTCATTGGAAATATATTTTTTTTGTGAAAAAAATGTTGACGCATTCAATACTTTATTTCCCTGCACTGTACACACACACACACACACACACACACACACACACACATACACACAGTAAAGCACACAGGGGGAACACTCTGTCAAAGTCAGGGCAAGTCACAGCAGGTATAGCCACCTCAGCAGAGACACACTGCAGAGAAAGAGAGAGCGAGAGAGTGAAAGAGATGCAATGACAAACACGAAGTTTAACATACTGAACAATTTGATGCAGTGTCTGAAAATGAACGCACATTGGTCACTTGATCTGCAAACGTCTGCAAATGATCGAACACACACACACACACACACACACACACACACACGCTGCCGTTGGCCAAAGAAGGCAATGATCATGATGCTCATTTGCAAAGGCCACAGTTCTGTGGCAGCAATACATTTCCCTAAGTGGCATCTAATCGACTACATGCTGACAAACACAAGACGAGCGGCAGCATCAGTGTGAGGTCTGAGCCGTGGAAGAGCGTCATCATTAAAATAATGCATTTATCACACATGCCAACTACCCTCCTACTACCCCCCACACACTTGGATCTGCGTGGGTGAGTTTGTTGTAATACACTAGTGTATTGTAGGGTCAGCAGCTTTTCAGCTGCCTCAGCATCATCGCTCATGGTCATCTCACGGACGTGTATTTATAGACTCCCAGATATCAGAGGGACGCCGTAAAGGTTAAATAATCAGGGTGATAGTCATATAAACACATTTGAAGCTGTTTGTACGGATTTCAAACGAGGCACTACTGCTTCTGAATGTTTTTTTTTTCTTCTTTTCTTTGTAATTCACACATACTGTATATACATGTGACAAAAAAGGAACCAATAAAAGTCTCGGTAAGGTGCTGGACCACAATGAGCAGCAAGAACAGCTTCATTACGCATTGGCGTACATTTTACTTGACGGATTCTTCCACAAGATCTTCCCTCTTGGTGTCGGTGGTAGGGAGGCTGTCTAACACGCAGATTGAAATCTTCTCTTCTATATAGGTGAGTTCAACTAGGTTGAAATACGGTGACGCTAAAGGCCAAGGCATATGACTTAAATTGACGTTTTTGAATACTCATCAAATCATTATTGGAGCCTTTGTGTCATGCGGATGGAGTCACTGACATCCTGGAAGACAGCACTCCTATCAGGATAGAACTGTAAAAGGGAAAAGTGGCCACTGAGAATAAGACACATCAATAGAATATGTGAATAGCATCAATAGCAAAAAAGGACCACCAATAGCCCTCAACTCAACACGATGCTACCACTACCATGCTTCTCTGTGAGGATGGAGGTCTCCGGATGCTGAGCAATGATCGATTTCTGCCATGTATACAGTATCTAGCACTTTATGATAATTCCGGTTTTGCTCTTATCAGACCAGAGGACCTTTTTATTCAACCGATCTTTTTGCAATATCAGAATGGGATTTTAAACGGTTTGCCATTCTTCCATAATGCCCAGCTTTGTGGATTGTCCATGGTTGTCCTGTGTACTGTGTCTCCCATCTGAGCGCTCTGACTCTTTCAGTGACTGCCATCTTGGTTGCTTTTCCTTCGAATCCCATACTGGTCACCGACGTTTTGTTGGACAACCTTTTCTAGACAGAGACATTGTCATGCCATTCTTTCCATTTTCAGTAACAGTGCTACGGAATGTTCAGAGCTTGGGATATTGTTTTATTACCAAACTTTGGTTTAGTAATAAACCATAGCTTTGTCTCAGACTTGTTTTGTTAGCACCTGGATTGACATTCGTAGCATTTGGTAGACGCCCTTATCCAGAGCGACTTACAGGAGTGCTTTAAAGCAGCGGTCCCCAACCCCCGCTCCGCGCAGAAAGAATAAATAACTTACATTATTTCTGTTTTATTTATTATCTAGATCTGAAAAATGAGCGGATTCTCTCCGTTACATCCTTCTACAGCTCACTCTTGACGCATGTCAAGACGCTTGTCTCGGTCACGTGATACATTGAAACCTTACCATAGAGACCAGAGAGCGTTAGGGGGGAGAGAGGATGCTACGAGGACACTGCTGATAAAGTTGCGATATCACATTGGATTGACGTTTATTATATTTTAAAAATACCCCAGTTTTTTTATGCCGGTACTATCATTTTATTCTGTTGTATTTATCCGCCACACCTTAAAGGCCGGTCCGTGAAAATATTGTCTGATATTAAACCGGTCCGTGGCGCAAAAAAGGTTGTGGACCGCTGCTTTAAAGTATCGATCAATAAATACACCCTGATACTGGTTCACAAGGACACGGACTAAGAACACAACTTTGTTCGGGAGGTAACGTAGTAAGAAAAACACACAGACAACACCATTAATGATGCTGTTTGTTTAAAAACAGCCACTGTCCACTTTATAAGGAACACCTGTACATTCATGTCGTTATCTAATCAGCCAATCTATTGGCAGTGGTGCAATGCAATAAATAAATAATAAATAAATAAATAAAAATCATGCAGATACAGGATCAGGAAAAAAAAGTGCATCATGGTTGTAGGTACCAGATGAGCTGGTTTGAGCATTTCAGAAACCGCTGAATTCTAGAGCCTACACAGAATGGTGCGAAAAACTAAATACCTTGATTGAGCGAAAATGCTGTGGGGGGAAACGCCTTGTTGATGAGAGGTCAGAGGAAAACGACCAGACTGGTTCGGGCTGCCAGAAAGGATATAGTAACTCAGTTAATCACTCTTTCGAATCGCGTTGAGCAGAAAAACATCTCAGCATGCACAAAGCACCGAACCTTGAAGAGGATGGGCTACAACAGCAGCAGAAGATCACACTGGTTTCCAATCCTGTCAGCCAGGAACAAGAATATGAGGCTATTGTGAGTACAGGCTCATCGAAACTGGACAGTTGAAGATCGGAGGGAGGAGATCACCTGCAAATATTTCCAGTAGTCAACCGTCCAGTCACAGAGAACATTCACTGACGCTCTTGACCTGTATCTGCATGATTCATTTCGCATTGCACTGCTGCCACATGATTAGATAACAGCATGAATGTGCAGATGCTCCAAATAAAGTGGTCAGTGAGGGTATATTCTCTAACAAACTCTGGGGCCTTTCAGGAACAGGTGTATTTTGACACGACACTTTAATTGCACACCCTTATGTGACCTTCTGATGGCAACTCGGTGATTTCACAAACAAAATCGTGTGAATAGTTACACAGTCACAACGGGGTTTTTTCAAGGTTAACAGCCTTTTGTGTTGAAAGCTAGGTTTTCCCCCCACGATAATAACTGACAAAGGGATGCTATGTGTATGCAACCTCAGTTATACATGCGGTATTTGTACATATTAAGGAATACATTTCTTAAGTGCGAAATTGTCAATTTGAATAACGGCCGGAAATCTAAGATCAAATATTAAAGGGGAAAAACAACATACGGATTCACAAACGTACGTCGTTTAAACCCAATGGATTTGAACAATTATTACCTTTTGTTCTCTTCTGAATAGTCTCTTCATATGTGACCCGCTTAATATGTTCAGTTCAACGTGATCTAAAGTGTAAACACCTGCCCATGCTAAATTTCTCTCCTTGATGCGGAGTTTAAAAAAAGGTCAAAAGGAATGTTAAAATTTGAAAAATGATCATGTCTGTATTTGTTAAATAAGAATTCAAGGAGAGGAAGCCCAGAAAGCCAAATTGTTTTATTAAAAACAAACACTATAAACTTTATGAGCAACTCATGCCAAAGGTAATAATGCCGAACTCAAATGAGGACAGAGTGGTGGAAATATATATATACAAGCTTGTACACGCCATGCTCAATTTTTCCTCCTTATAATTTTGGCATAAGTGATGAATTCTGCTTAGTCCTTCTTCTGCTAGCCCAAAAAAAATGAACAGCCATTTAAGACAAGCATCAGCTAAACATTTTCTTTTCTACACATACAAAGAGAAAGGCTTTATCCTGCAAGGTTTTAACCTCAGCTCATTCTCTCTTTCTTGCCCAGATAACCTTAAGTTATCTCTGTGCCCATCTCTCAAGTCATTTCACAAATGGCCCCAATCTCTCTGTCTTTCTTTCCTTTCCATTCCGTTCACTCCCCTCTCTCTCTCTCTCTCTACACAGTCTCCTCTATAATGAACTCGATGGTGTGCGGGACTTCTTGGCCAGCCACCACTGATATGGTGGGCATGGTAACTGCAGGGACTGCGATGTTGTTATGGAGGAACACCACAGAGGCACCGTGCTGATCGGGCACCAGCGTACCCTCCTGAATGATAGGGATGGCGGTGGAGGTAGACGCCATAGCCGATGGGGATGTGGGTGAAGCGGCTTCCTGCACCAGCAGAATGGTCTGTACGGCCGAGTCCTGGTCTGCAGTGGCGTCGGTGATGGGGTCATTGGGGTCAACGGCGTGCAGACGGAGGTGTTTGTGGAGATTGGGGCGTGACCGGAAGGCGGTGGGGCAACGAGGACAAGCGAACGGGCGCTCGCCGCTGTGCACCCGGGCGTGCTCGGCTAATCGTGCGGCCACGCTGAAACTCTTCCCACAGACCCAACACACAAACGGCCGCTCGCCACTGTGGATGCGCTCATGGTCCTGCAGGTGGGGCAGCTGCCGAAAGCGCTTCCCACATTGATTGCACTAAGAGAGAAATGGGCACAGAGACGAGGAAGGAGAATTAATTCAAATCAATACTACAGGAGTTTACCATTATTTAAAAACAACAATAATAATTGAGTAGAAACACGAATTTGTTTTCCTCCCTGATATTTACAAGAATCCGCTCGGCTGAAATCGCATGTTAGTCGCCAGCCCTCCTACACGCGCGCCGAGTTGGACGTAAATAAACGTGATCAATTCAGCAAGGATCAGTAACGCAGTACAAGGTCCTTGTGGCGCGGAGGACAGACAGATGCTGACTGGGTTGTTTCGCAGTGTGAAGGAGAATCTCCACCTCATTATGACGTCGTTACGTAATTCTCCAGAAGAAAACGAGCGAGTCATTTTCGGAACACGGTGCCGTTGCCTGTGTGGGAGGACCGAGTCCATATCTGGACTTTTCTTTCTCCAGGCCAAATTGGCACGCAGGCTACGCTGGATAGAAGTGAGTCCTTATCTACTCGCAGAGAGTGAAGTGTTCCACTGCACAAGTGCAAAAAGCATCTCCTCTCTGTTACACAATGAAATTATAGAGTATTAGAGAGAGGAGGGGGGAAAGAGTGGCCTTTTTTCTCTCTCTCTCTCTAAAGGTTGGTTTTTTTAATTGATTGTGCTTGTTTATTTATCATGGTGGAGGTGATTGCTTAAAATTGTTTACAAAAATATTATTTTGTAAGTGTGCTCCATTTAAACAACTGCCGGGCTCTTCTTACATAAATACAGGTAACAATAATGGCCGATGTCAGTAAGTCACAGTCCTTTTGCACATCGTGTGCGTGTTTCTTTCTCAACCTATAGTTCTTCATTACAGACAAACTTTTTGCCTACTATTGTTTTAGCCAATTATATATTAACCAGAATCGGTCTCATTTGGTTAACTAGTAATAAAAATTCTGGCGTATAATGAACATCTTGTTATGGCCAACAAAGCAATGCAGCACAATGCACAAACCATTCTTCTAACACGAGCTCAAATCGAACTGGCTTTATTTTATTTTATCTATCTATTTATTTATTTATTTATTTATTTAAACCAATACCTGTCTCGTTTGCCACATGGTTTTATAAGAAGCAAGAGTAACAGATGGCAGCATGAGCTGAGTAACAATGATATTATATCATGATCATTATACTGAATCAGTGACTGCCTGAACATCTATGACTGCATTAGCCTCTATCGAGTCTTGGTAACATCTAGCAACTTTACAGCAGCGTGAGCTAAAAATAAAGTTTTAATGAGTAGTAGGCCAAAACTGTCATGCAAATAATATTCTCCTCTCCTGAAAAGTAGTCTTTCTTTTTTTGTGTGTGCGCGCGCAGAAATGTGTATTCTCACACACAAGTCAGCAGTATACTATTAAGCTCTGGAGTGTTCGGTGAACTAGAACTGTATCCTGCATGATATACAGCACATCTGTTGTCATTTTGTAAAGGAATCAAACATATTAGCGTGCGCTGTTAAAGGAAAACCTTTGTTTTTTTTTAAAGAATGTTGTGGTGAACTGGGATGTTTGGATGGATAAGGGACATAAGGCGGCCAGGCCGGCCTTACATGCTATTATTTGCTATTATAGCCTTAGCACTGGAATTACCACAAACAGTTTAGCACTCAAGTCTCCATCAGTGAACAGACTTCATGTAAAAACTGTTATGAGTTTTCCTGGTTACACTACGTATACGCACGTAGTATCAGCACATTTAGAAAGGGGATTTATTTATTTATTTGTTTATAATTGTGCTATCCGGTGTCACCCAGATGAGGACGGGTTCCCTTCTGAGTCTGGTTCCTCTCAAGGTTTCTTCCTCATATCCTCAGGGGAGGTTTTCCTTGCCATTAGGGACAAAGATTCATACATTTAAAATCTTTACTTTGAATCGAAATGCTTCTGTAAAGCTGCGTTGGGACAACGTCCATTGTTATATGCGCTATACAAATCAAACGGAATTGAAAATAATCAACCATGACCTGAAGCGCTGTTACTCTTACCAACCCAATATTGATTATTTCCATTTAACAGCATGCGCTGGTGTGTTTTATTCCTTTTATACCTCAGTGATTTCCCCACAGTCCCTAGTTTAATTTATTAATGAACGACATGCCACACTTTCTTAACGGTTTCTAGTTACATTTAATGTTGTGGACCGTCTGCATCATCACTTACACAGCACCTATAAACAGTTCCCTCACCAGCCCCCAAACACCCCCCACCTTAAGTGAATAAGGAGCAGCTTGTAATGTTAGTGAGAAACTGCAATGCACAAAGTCCTCTGTCCTGAAGACTCCCCACGGTGGAACTGTTACTGACTATTACAAAGTGCTGACGTTAAATTAAACGTTAAATAAACATCTGCATCACTAGATCATTGATTATGTATTTCTTTGGCAAATAAAAATAATTTTTTGGTTTATTAGTCTTAGATTATGTACATAATCCATAAAGTGTGGGTATAGAAATATGAACAAATTCGTATTTTAATGTGATATCCAGTTGCCGCCCATACTCACAGCGTACTGTGAAGAAATTGTGCGTGTTGAAAGTCTAGTGTGATCGCTGCTTAACTCGAGTGATGGAGATGTTCAACATGGTTCAATATATTCAATATTTAGGTGTTATATTTTATTATATTTGATATTTAAGCACATGTGTATACAGGACAGTTATAGACACTGGGACAGTGAGTGGTAGCTTGGCAGTTAAGGGGGATGGGTTAATAACTGGAAAGTTTATAGGGTTAAATTCCAGAGAACCCCTGCCAGGTCCTTAAGGAAACTTAAATCTCATCTGTTCCAAGGCTATTTGTACAATGACTGAGTTTGAGCTGCCAGTCATTATAAACTAGTGAGTGAGTGAGTAAAGAAACTCATAACGTATTTTAAACAGTGTCTGTGTGTGTGTGTGTGTGTGTGTGTTAAAGAAAAAGTAGAGCTCACCTCAAAGGGCCTCTCGTCTGTGTGTGTGCGCATATGCACGGCGAAGGTGGAGGCGTAGGCAAACTCCTTGGTGCAGAAGTCGCATATGAAGCGGCGTGGGGTGTTCCTCTTGGACAGCGGCGCACGACAGTGCGCCACCACGTGCTGTGCCAGGGATGAGCTGGAAGCGAATCGTTTCCTGCAGGGTGTGAGAGGGCAGCGCAGCGGCGTCTGGCCTGTGTGCGAGAGCCGGTGCAGTTCCAGACCATCCTGGGTCACACAGCGGTGGCCACACATATCGCACTCAAGCTGACCCCCGACTCGGCCACGCCCATGACCTGGATAACGGCGCCGCTGAGTAATTTTTCCTGTGCAGCGCTGAACGTGCACGTCTAATACGGCCTGGTTCAGGAACTGAGAGCCGCACTGAGCACACACCACAGGCTCCTTATCTAGAGAGAGGATTACACCAGAGGTTAAAACACACATACACACCACAGATCTCTTGCCTAGGGGGAGAGAAAGAGATAGAGGAACAGGGAAGAGAGAGAGAGTCACTTATCTACAAAGGCAAAAAGGAAAATCTCGGACAAACACACATATACTTTAGGTTCCTTATCTAGGAAAAGGAAGAGGAAAGGTGGAGAGTTGCAAAAGCATAACAGACATACACCTCATGTCTCTTATCTGGAGAAAAAGAGAGACTGGTATAAAAAAATAAATAAATAAAAAACACTGCGCATTCAGCTTTATCTAAAGACATGAGGAACAAAATACAAAGATAAATAGAACTTTAGGAACTCAATGATGGATCCAATGCTGCTGTGAGATGCAGCTGTGCTATCGGAGTACCACCTTTACGGCCTTCAAACACACACGCTTACACAAATGAACTGCCATCTTCTCCTTCTGTTTCTCTCTCACACACAAACACACACTCACCCCAGTAACTGGTATTAGCCTGATGAGAAAGTGACTGATCAGCAGCTGAGCTTATCAATACAGCAGCTAATCAATGTGACCTCTGACCCCATTTATCCCTCTCTGTCCGAGTCCCAATCAATAAGAGGAAATTCATCAAAGGGGAACCGTGAATGTATGAAAGGAGAGAGAGAGAGAGAGAGAGAGAGAGAGAGAGCGAGAGAAGTCAAACAGCAGAATTATATGTGAATATGTGAGCGCATAAGGTCCCTTATGCCATCATAGCCTATATCTGTGAAAGAACTGCTTGGTCGGTGGTCTTGTGTGAGATTATTTAACACGGCATGCTTAATGGTGGTCAGTTTGCTGCCTTTCAAGAAAGCAAAATCTCAGAATGTCAACATCACCGCAACGAGTGTCCAAAAGTCACCAAGAGAAACAACATGGCGTCGTAAACGAACCTTAATCGTTTAATCTGACTTGACAGGAACATAACTGATAACTTACTAGGTGTGCGTTTGTTTAAATTAGGCACTGATCAGATTCTGCATCGTGTATATACACGATATTGCCAAAAGTATGTGGACAACTCATATGTGCTTGTTGAACACTCCATTCTATATTTACTCCCCCTTTACTGCTATAATAACCTCAAAGGCTTTCCACTAGATTTTGGAGCGTGACTGTGGGGATTTGCTCATTCAGCCACAAGAGCATTAGTATGGTTGGACATCGATGTCGGGTGAGGAGGTCTGGTGCGCAGTCAGGATTCCAATTAATCCCAAAGGGATTCAGTGGGATTGATGTCAGGACTCTGTGCATATCACTCGAGTTCTTCCACCCATACCTTGGCACACCATTCTTCCTGTAGCTCACTTTGTACACAGTAACACGGTCATGCTTGGAACAGGATTCGGGCCTCTTAGTTCCAGTGAAAGGAAATTGTAAATCTACAGCGTACGACGACATCCTATACAACTGTGTTTCCAAATTTATGGCAACAGTTTAGCGACGACCCACACATCGGCGTGACGATCAGGTGTCCACAAACGTTTGGCCATACAGTGTATTTATACAAGGAAAACACATTGATTGTGAGGAGTAAACGTAACGCTGGCCTCTGACCTTGGTGCATGAGAGTGTGCAAGTCGAGCTCTTTCCGTCGCTTAAACGCTTGTCCACACACACTGCATGGGAAAGGGTGACTAGTGTGCAGCAGCCTGCAGCAGGTAAAAAAAAATAAACAAATCAAAGCAAGCATTCAAATTAAGTTCATCATAATAATGCGTAATCTTTCAACATCAACGTCTTTTAACACTTTAACACTCTTTTAAAAGCGTTCCATACTTTTATCCTGCGTCATTCCTCTTTCTTACACATAACTTCATTTATGGACTGTAATGGTGTGAATTCTTTATATGTGTGGATTTCTTGAGCTAATACTGATGTCTGGTGAAAATGACATGTGAATAACCTCATTGGAAATATATTTACTGAAAAAAAAAAAAAAGGTTGGCGTATTCAATACATATTTCTTATGATTAGTTGAAAGGAACACAGTCTGTGTATACACTGAGGTGTATATGAGTGCCAAATCACACCAGGTCAGCGGTGGTCCTATGATGCTCCCTGACCACTAATTGATTAATGGACAGGGTTGGGGGTGGGGAGAGGGTGGGGGTGTGGGGATTGGGCCTAATTTGTGTATGGTATGTGTACCTGGAAAAAACTATTAGAAAATGGGTAGATCAAACCGCCAAACTAAACAACCTGTGCGTCTTTAACCTTCTCTGAAACCCATGATGGAATATGCAAAGAAATATATATGTATATGTGACAATGAACGCTGGCTGCCTACAGATCAAAATAGATGGCTTTGAGTAGTAGCAGGAGCACAGGGTTGAGTTTTATAAAATCGTATCAATTTTTTTTTATTTTTCCTGATTGTTTTTCCTCACTGTATATTTCCATTTATATTAGTATCTTAAGCAATCATTTCTCAGCTAAACTGCTACATGAAGCTTGCTGTTATTATTAACAAGTTGATCGATATGCCGCGAGAAACTGAAGCATCTTCACCAGCAACAGACCCTGCCTCATGATGAACAGTTGGAAAAAGACTGTGTGGGCTGGATGCATTTGTTGGATCGCTGAAAAGATAACGCTTCCCAAAAATAAGATCGGCAACAACAGAGGCAAAAATAAAAACAGTAAACATCATTTTTGGACCGGAAATGTGAAATGCTTACAGTAACACAATCTCATCATCAGGTAGTTCCTTAGATCATTTCAGGATCTGACTCGTATGATGATGCATTTTCAGTCCAACTTCTACAGACTTATTTTTTGCTTTGTAAAAGGTCGTAAAATTCAGCCGGAACTGAGCTCTTCGGCAGCGCTACAGCTCGGTCCTTTAGCTCGGTTTGTGCCTCGAGGCTCAGTTTAGCAGCTCGCATCTACAAAATATACTGCAAACCAAAATACATCTGTGCCTGTTCGGTTTAGATCCACCAACTGGGTCGAGTCCGGAACGAACCGCTTTCTGACTGCAACCAAACACGTTATCTTTTGCATATGTGAAATCATCCTACAAACAGTATGTATGTGATAACTATCATTATATAAGCTGGTCTCGGCCATTAAAACTCTATTTAGAATAGGATTATAAATAGATGGAATTGTTTCATGAGAGCCTGAAAAAAAAAAAAGGTGCTTTTTATAACCCAGAAAGGTTTTTAGTATGCTGAGCACACGGCCCGATTTCCCCATTAATGCCTAACCTCTGTAAACTGAACCGTGGTTGTCAGATCGGAGTCGATTCGAGGGTTTAAATTCCCTTCTCACTGGATTTATAATCTGAAAAAGGACCTCTGGAGACCGGACTGGCACAGGCTGATTAATATCTCAAAGACACAGCTTGATGAGGTCATGCCTTGTAATGAGGTGGGTCAAGGGTGAAGCTTCATTCACTTCCTGCTCAAATCTCATGTTCTGTCTGCACACCAACGTGCTGTACGTGTTCGACACGAGTGCGGCGCTCATATCTGTCGTCTCACCAGAACGTGGACCACGGCATATCTAAGAGTAGCGAGACTGTAAGAAAAAACCCCCATGATATGCTAATCATACAACCCAATATAACTTTTTCTGTCATATTAACTCATTTTAAGTGCATGGTTTCAAACAGAATGCTATTAACTAGCATAATACTGCAGCAGCAGGGGAAGTATTCAATTATTTAGTCAACGACAGCGCTGGGATAAGTCTTAAAAGTCTGACTTTTTAAGAGAAACATTCTCTTTCAGGAAAAAAAAAAAGGACTGCACTGGAAATGTACCCACTTCAGTGAGTGTGAATATTATACGAATGCCTATAAAGCATTCACTCACTATCCTTTCCTGCACACGCTCAAGTTTGTTAAAGAATCGTCTACAGGAAGTAAAGATGCCCTTGCTACTTCCTACGAAACCTTTCAATGACATTCACCTGTGCATCTGCAGTTGTGAGTCCAGCTTGAAGCTGGCTGGGCAGTCGGGACAGGTGAGCAGACGGGTGTCTCCAGGAGGACGTCCTCTGCCTTTGCTTCGCCCATGGCCTCTCCTCTCTGTGCCGTCCTCGTGGGTCAGCATGTGGCGTTTGAGCGAGGCAGGCTGAGAGAAGGTCTTGGTGCAGACGGGGCAGGTGAAGCAGCGTGGTGGACCGTGGCACAGGCTGTGGCGCAGCAGACCAGCGGGAGTCGGGAAACTCTTGTTGCACACGTTGCAGTTGAACAGCTTCTCGCCCGTGTGCTGGAAGACGTGCTCGCGCAGGAGGCTGCGCCGCGTGAAGCCCTGCCCGCAGTGCGGGCACTCGTGGGGGAGCGGCGTGCGTGACCAATCACGGCTCAGCTTGGCTGTGGCTTCGAGCGCGACGTCGGCCAGCGTCGTTTCAGTCAAGCTTTCTGAGGGATGGCGGGGAGATGAACAATTTCACCAGTGTTCTTATCGTTTATCAGAATTATTTGATAAACAGAGCGACAAGCATCCCTGGTTCCAATTATGTAGACCGGTGTTTTGATCAAATTATCTAGCGCATCAAAAAAGTCGGATATTTCCTTTTAAAAAGAGGCTCTCGCTTTAATTCTGTTAAAAAATGAAAAGTTTATGATGTCATAAAATAGGTTCAACAGCTTGGGACCGACTGCATGCAAGATTAGAGGATCGCGTCCAAGATTTTTAGACACAGAGCCTGCATGATAAACGAACATGAAATCTTACTTGTGTGTCTACCGGTGACAAACACAAACAAGTTAACCATCCTACTAGTTATTTAGGATTACAGGAGATCATGTGGGCGTGTCCAAATCGCATATTCATACCTATCCATTGATCCTGGCATTGTTAATGAGGGTAAACAAATAATCTCGGATTTTTGTGCCATTTTTGTCCTGGAGCCGTTTATAACATCACAGGACAGGGACACAAGTAATTAGAGGACATCTTATCCTATTCAAAAAGGAAGATGCAAACTAACAAGGACTCAAACTAACCATTTTTCCACTGTTGATATCTTAACACAAGACTGTTTGACTATTAGTGATTATTAAGGAACATCTCGGAACCCTAATATACCAAATGCCACGGTGCTATAAATGAAAGCATGCATGCTATTGCACTCGCGCGTAATTAACATATGCTTCTTGCACACTGTTGCTTCCTGTCGTCCTTCCCTAATGAATAGCACGGCAGTACTGACTCACCTGCTATTATCACCAGTTCTTATTATCACCCTCATCATCATCACCACTACTGCTTTCAGTATACAACCTTTATTGATTAATAAACTGCTTACAATAAAAGTGCTTATACCCTTCCGTAAATGTTTCATAGAAATCTGTTTATTATTAGTCGTGGATTATGTGGAGAGTCTGAGATGCAATTAAAACGAGCGCATTAACACAAACGTATGCGTTGCCTTGCAGCTGACACGAATGCCAGAGCCGTGCTGTATAGAAAATGAATCCGAATAGCTAGACGGCAAATACACTGGACACTAATGGACCAAGATTTTGAATGGGATTCAATATATAATATAGTTTTCAGAGCTCTACAACATCTATGTAAAATGCAGCTGTTAGATTCTGAAACTCTTGACTTGAACGGTTGTACAGAAATAAACGTAAGCGGCCACTGACCTGGTCGTCGAAGCAGGAGGGCAGGGGATGCAGGAGGGTGTTTGGCCAGAGGGATGAAGGAGGCGTTCAGTCTAACAGGAGAGGGTACGTCCTTGCGATGTTCTCTTCGATGGTACAGAAATTGAGTGGTGCTCATGAACTCCTGGCCGCACTCCGTGCAACTGTGCAGTGCCTCCGCTAGGCTGTGCTCACTACTGCGGTGCTTTGCTAACTCGTACTCAGCATTAAAAGAGCACCCACACTGGCTACACAGGAAATTCGGGCATGTGGAAAGCCCTGAAGATGCTTCCTTATCCGTCTGTGCCATATCCACATTGCTAGTCTCGGTTTCCACTTGTCTCTCTTCAACGACTTCTTCATTTGTGGCCTCAGCTGTGCCTTCAACTTCCTCCTCTTCCATGTTGACAATCTCTGCAACTTCTGTCTCCTCTATTTGTTCTCTTTCAATTGCCTGAGGCACAGGTTCACATCCGTTTGATTGGATGACCTCACCTCTAATCACAGGTTCGACCTCCACCTCCACCTGAGGGATGGGCACAGCGTCGGGTACTGTCTGCTCCAGGCTGGTAATCTCCATCAGACTCTGGCCCTCTCCGGCGGTGGCAAGCAGGAGCAGACCCTCTCCTGGAGCCTCCAGCAGGGTGGTGGAGAGCTGGGGCACTTCCACCTCTTTCTGCTCCTCTTCTTGTACTTGACTGCGGTGTTGTTTGCGGTGGTAGAGGAACAGCGTGGTGTTGAGGAAGCCCTCGCCGCACACGTTGCACCGGTGGATGGCCTCCTTCAGGTTGTGCGCCGTCTTCCGATGAGTCACCAGCTCTGAAGCCAAGCTGAAGCAGCGGCCGCACTCCACACACAGCAGGCTAGAGGGAGGCTTGGCCTTCTTCTGGCCTCTCCGTCTCACTTGTGGGCTTGGCTCCTGCACAGGCTCAGTGCACTCAGGTTGCTGAGGTTCAGGTTCCTCAGAGGACTCAGGGGGATCGCTGCTGCATGTTAAATTCAGTTGTGGAACATCTTCAGTACTGATGTCCATTAATTCTGAGTTCACTGGAGTAAAAGTCTCCACACTTGATTCATGTTTGGCTCCTCCTTCCAACTCAACTGGCTGATCATTATAAGACACTTTGCTTGCATGTGTCTGGCTGATGGGTCGTGGCAATGAGGTGGCAGCCACATCCCCAGGTCCAGGTCCTGGTCCTGGTCCAGTCTCCAGGCCACAGCCGAGCTTTCGGTGCTGCTGCCACAACAAGAGTGCGTCAAATAGGAGCTCACAGTCAGCGCACTGGTAGAGGACACGTGGTACATCTGAGGAGGGTACGGGTTTTCTCTCATTTTGATCCTCAGGAACATACACTGATTGACCTTCCAACTGAAGGAGAGAGACAACAGAAAAAAGTGAAGGGAGAGTTCAGTGTCACGTCTCGTTCGATTGAGAAGTTTCCACGAAATCTTGAACAAGCTTTTCTAATCGTTATTGCATTCGAATGAAACAATTTAACATTCAGTTTGTACTTGCAAAACACAACACATACAACCTACATAATGGCCACGGGAAGCTTGCTAATGCACGCCACTGTCGAATCACTCCTTTGTGTCCATTGGAAATTATTTCAGCACACAATCATCTTGGGTATGTATACACACTTTACTTTCAACACATTCTGAAAGCCAATCTCAATTACCGTTTTACTGCACTTACAGTTGCAAGAAACAAGCAAACCTCAAAAGACCGTTCCCTTATGCCACTTTCTAATCGCGAAGCTTCCAGAGCATAAACACACTCACAGCCTTTTTCTCGTGTCACATTCAATACCATTATTAACTGCAGAGTCTTTAGGAAGGACCCAGCAGGGGGGTTGTGTTACAGTAATCCGATGGAACAGTCTGCGACATCCTCTTTATCTGACGAGGCGAAAGCCGTCTGCCAGCTGTGTGCTGTGCCAGCATTTAAAAATAGTCTGAGCGTTCATAGACTATTGCTACTGATGGCATGGTATTTAGATCCGAGCACAAAAGATTTGGACCTTTCAAAGTCTACTGAAACAGGTAAGATGGGAGTAAATACAAAGCACATAAAAGATCTATTGCCAAGACAAGTGAAGAAGTCGTTAAAAAATTTGCCTGGCAAATAATAGGGCTCTTACTAAGAATTTTTCTCTGTTTGTGCGCCACCAACAGAGTAATTCATTAAATAATTCAAAGCATTGCTTATTTTAAATGTTAAAGGGTATGACGTACCAGATTCGTACCAACTTTAGGCACAAAGGAAGTCTGAATAAAGATTGACGGGCAAGAGCCAGCATCCAATCAGAGCAGAGAGAGAGAGAGAGAGAGCGTAAAAAATGCATAGTTTCCAGAGATACAGGTCATTTCAGACCAATAAAATTTAGGGAAAAAAATTGAATTAAGGTGTGATGGAGCTTTTTTCTTGCTAAGTTTCAAGACATGTATCGGTTCTCAAACTTGGTGGTGAGCTAGTGAATGATAGTCACCTGACTTATCCTCACTGAGCAGTTTACATTACATATGTTGAAGCTGTTTTAGCTAAAGCGATAATGATAGCCAACTAATTTATGAGGCAACCATTTGTGTTTCTGTGAATTTTTGTATCAATACTCTCAGAACACTTCTGTAACAACATAATGAGTGCAGATTATTTATATATGAAAATAATAAATATCCAATAACTAAATAAGTAAACAAGCAGCAAATTCATACTTGCGTACAAAAAAAATGAATGAATGACTAAGCAAGCCATGGCTATACCTGCTCTGTTAGAGGCCTTTATATATTATACAGAGAGTGTGTTGTGTTTTTCAAAATCAATTAGACGTTGATATTGAGGGATTTATGAGTCTCTATGAGTCACATACAGCTATCCTTCTGAGCCATTTTAATGAAAGAAAAACCATTATATGTCCCACCGTATAAGGTTATCGAAACGCATCTCTAGGGCAGGCGATGCACTTGTGCAAGTAGCTCGTTTAGAAAACAATAAATCACACTTTTACGGCAAGTACGCCAATATTAGTACACAAAGGGAAATTCTCAAGTGTGTAATTTTCTTGCTATAATTAAGAGGGAATTAGGAAGTATACGCAACCCTGAATTACACTTCAATTTACATCTCAAATATCTTTTTGGCTTAAAAGCAACACTTCCAATGTGGAGCCTATTTCAGATAATTACAGCTGTGCATTCAAGCACCATTTGGGGGGGAAAAAATCTGATTCAACTAAATAGAGGCATTCACTGGCGTCGTATGTAATTACCTTGGGTAATAACGGTGCCTAAAGCTATATGGGATTGTAGCAATAGGGTTGAAATTAACAAAGATCAAACAAACAAAAAGGATCTTTTAACTTTTCAGGGACTTACTTGGTTGATGACCTTCGTTTAATTTAATAATGTTGTGCATAATAAATTCCATGTATAATGCACAATAAGAGTTTCAACTGCGCAAAATGAATATCACACTTGGTCAATGGAAGAGATAAAACAAAGAACGTTGTTGCTATTATACAGTACGTTTACATGGACAACAATGTTCTGATATTAACCAGATTGCAGATGGGAGTTTTCACCACATTCTGCGACAGGAGAGGTACACACTACTGTTTGACGGCAAATAAGAGAGCACGGATGCATCTGCAACCATGTAATTACCTACTATATAGTAGGACAAATACATGCACTTCAGCTACTATATAGTATGTACGTACGCTTTTTGGGACGCAGCCCACGGCTTCAAGCAGTCGTCTATTTGCACGTACAGCACGACAAATAATTAACTGCTCTTGAAGCTTTCGTAAAATGAAAAATGAAACACCCAAAACTGTATACGGTTCCAACGAAGATGAACTGCATGTTGATATGCGAAATTCTGGAGGGACATCGGATGGTGTGGGGACGTACTGACGTGTGCCGTTAATAGATCTATGTCCTACAGCAGCGGTCCCCAACCTTTTTTCCGCCACGGACCGGTTTAATATCAGACAATATTTTCACGGACCGGCCTTTAAGGCGTGGCGGATAAATACAACAAAATAAAATGATACGACCGGCATAGAAACTGGGGTATTTTTAAAATCTAATAATAAACGTAAATCCAATGTGAAATCACAACTTTTTTTTTTAGCAGCGTCCTGGTAACATCACACCAACAACATAGCATGAGTAACATCTGCTCTGCCCCCTAACGCTTAACCTATCACGTGACCGAGTAACGTATCACGGGACCGAGACAAGCGTCTTGACATGCATCAAGAGTGAGTCATAGACGGATGTCACAGAGAGAATCCGGTCATTTTTCAAAATAAAACATCATTCAGACTCTGATAATAAATAAAACGGAAATAATGTAAGTTATTTATTCTTCCTGTGCGGCCCGGTACCCAATGACCCACGGACCGGTACCGGTCCGCGGCCCAGGGGTTGAGGACCCCTGTCCTATAGCATGTAAAACGAGAACATGAAAGGAGTATTCTAGCACCAAACAGTGTCAGTGAAATAGGGGTCAGATGTCATGTTACGATGTCCCTAGGGGTCGGTGAGTACAACTAATGACCATGATCTTAATACATGATCAACAATCTGATGTATGCAGTGGCCAGCAATTCAATACTATACCATGTAGAGCTGTGCAAATACGACAAAATAATAGTATTTGTAATAACAAGTACCTTTAGTTGTTCACAGACTGAATGAGCGGTGTGTACAGTATACACGTGTGTGTGTGTGTGTGTGTGTGTGTGAGAAAGAGAGAGAGAGAGGGAGAGAGAGAAAGCACCTGTGGTAGACCAGCAGAGATGGCAGCAGCCTCTATAGCAGTGCCAACAGACAGAGGTTGTGTGTTCTCAGCAGTGCAGGTCAGCTGGTGTGTCAGCACTTCCTCGAGTGTGGGGAACTCCCGGTAGCATGGGAAACACATGTACACCGACGAGCTCTCCATGTCTGCATCAGAGAAACACACAAGCAGAGCAAACAATGTTTACAAAAAATTTAATCAAACTTCTAGATTAAGGGCACGGAGCACTGAGCACAGTGGGTGACATCTCTACTTAGTAAAAAATAATGCACAGCCAAAACTTACAAGGCATGGGAGCGGGACCCTAATCTATGTGTTAGTAAAGCTTAGGAACGAGATCATTAAGTCGTGGAAATTAAATCATTAAGTCAAGGACACAAGTTAGTAAGGCTTAGGAATGAGATCATTAATTCGTGGCATTACTTTTTTTTTTTTTTTTTTTTTAAAGTTTGCTTTCATATTTCTTAAAAATGATTTGAATAACAGAGGCGCAGAGTATGGAATGTCCTTTACAAGAAAATGACATTTATCGTGTCTAGTTATTAAAAGTTAGGTTCTGCTTCATTACTGCTGTCCGCCAGAAACGTTGCTAGAGTGGTGGATGATCACAGCGCCAGCCAGATAGGTCGAGAAAATAAATACCAACGTGAGCTGAGCGGAGGTGATATAAGCCACTGCTGCTCAGCACTCCACCTTTGTCATCGTCTTAGATTTTTCATCACATCGTCAAGTGCAGCTTTCTCGGAGCTGCGAAAATTCATCCTACCAAGCTGTGACAATACGTTTGGCACTGCGCTGTTTGGACTGTGTTTGTTTTCCGGATTGCTCACCACTGAGAAGTACGGGCATTTTCCTTAGCATCGCGGCAACAAGCTGTCGAGCTAAGAGCCGCTTGCCATGGCAAGTTTTTCCTTTGGGATTTTCTCAAAGGACCCCTGGGTCTTGACAACGCTGTGCAATGGATATATTCCGCAGATCCAACACCGACCCGTTGTGGTAGACCTGGTTCGTTCAGCGGGTCTCTCTCAAGAAATTCATTCCTTGTTAGATAAGTGGGCAGAAGAGGTGGTTCACTCCCTGGCTTAGAGGGACAGGTTCTAGTCCATATATTTTCTGGTTCCAAAGCGGGATGGAGGTTTCGTCCAATCTTAGATTTAAGTAGACTCAACAAGTTTTTAAAGAAGCTCCCCTTCCACATGTTGCGCACGACTGACATTCTTCAGTCAGTGAGCAAGGGAGATTGATTGTCCACCTGACAGATGCATACTGTTACAACCCGCTATCTTGGGGGGGTAGCCATTCTTAAAGAGGAAGTTGGAGTGATGGGGGTGTTGTGCGATTTGTTGTTAGGAGATTGCTTGATTTGTGTGCATTCCCTTGTGGCTAAATTGTGTATTTTGACTGCTGTTCTGGTTTCAACTTTGGCCTGGTTTTGACTTTGAGTTTGGTTATCCCTATATCTGTTTTGTGTATTCTCATCAGTTTGTATACATGTTCAATTGGTTCACTATCTGTAGGGGTGTGGCTGCCATTTCTTTTGGGAAAGGGTTCCTTTTGTCTCTGTTTCTTGCTTAGGCAGTTAGTAAATAATATTTTTGTTTTCTTTTCTTTCCTTTTAGGTAAGCTAGCTACCTAATGATAGGATCCTTTTGTTTATTATTTTGGCCCATCCTGAAGATGCGCCTGTTTTGGCTAATTTGTATAGTTATATGTATATATTGTCTGACATAATATACTACAACCTTTTTGAACCATCTTTTTGTGTTGTTGTTCCTGGCTCCCTCATTTAATATTTAATATTAAGATCAGTCAACTTGAATCCCGAGCTGGTTACTCTGTGCGGCCCAACCTAGACTGGGCCGTAACAATACTTTCATGTTACTATTGCTGTGAATCACAGGAAGGTTCTACACTTCAGTTTCAGAAACCAGATTTCACAGTTCAGGGTTCTACCCTTTGATCTTTGTCTAGCAACTCGAGTGTTACAAGGTGTATGAAGGCTGTTCCGTCACCTGTGGTCCTAGGGGTTCCGTATTAGGATTCTAGACAATTGGTCACTTTGCGCTCAGATGAGGGACTAAGATGTGCACAATACCCAATTGCTACTAGACTACATTGCCAAGTTGGGTCTTTTGAGGAACAGGGCAACGTGCTCACTGTCTCCCTCGCAATCCATTATGTTCATCTGGGTGACGATCGATTCATGCGCAATGCGAGTTTCTCTGTCTCCGTCTAAGGTGACTCATCTCGTCTGGGGGGCGTCTCTCCATTATTGGGGGTTATTGAGGCTGACTGGAATGCTGTCATTGACCACCTCTGTAATTCCTCTGGGACTGCTTCACCTGCGGCCACTGCAGGTGTGGAGCAACACCCTTCAGTTGGACCCATTCCCTCATCGTCATCAGCGGATCAAAGTGAATCGCAGTTGTGTGCATGCCCTCCAACGGTGGACTTCACAGGGCTTTTTTGATGGCAGGCGTTCTGTTGGGGATTACTCCCTCTTGTCGGGAGGTGGTAAGAACTGGTGCATCCCTCAGGGGTTGAGGAGCAGTTTGGAACCATAGGGGTATCCAGATGTAGATCATGACATTTGACAGGAATTTGGTGTGGCAGAAGAATTTGCTTCAGAGAACACAACTCACTGCCCTTTGTGGTTTGCCCAGATGGAAATGTCCAGTCAGCAGGGGCAGGACGCGCTGTCACACAATTGGCCGGATTGTCTCCTTGTCTCTTGTATGCCTTTCCTTCAATTCCGCTGCTGTGGGAGACACAGTATTGCTCAAGGCAGACACTGGGTGCTTCTGATAGCACTACAGTGGCTGTCCAGACCATAGTTTCCTTTGCTTCTAACCTTGCTGACCGACATGTCCCCTCAGGAGGGATCTATTGTCTCAGCTGGAGGGCCCCATTTGTCATCCGAACTGGACCCACCTACAGTTATGGATCTGTCCTATGGGGCCAATTCCCTCTTAGCAGACGAAGAGCCTTCAGTTGTTCATACTGTCCCCAACATGCTTCCACACAAGCGCTTTATGCCCATCAATGGAAGTCTTTTTGTACATGGTGCGAGACTAGTGGGTTTGATCTTATATGATGTGCAGTCTCTGTAGTTTTAGGTTTCCTACAAAGTCTTTTAGATAGTGGTAGGGTAGCCTCCACCTTAAAGGCTTTATGTGGCGGCAATCTCTGCACACCATTCAACTCTGGACGGCTCGTCTTTGGGGTCCAATAACCTGGTTTGCAATTTCTTAAAGGGTGCAAGGTGCCTCAATCCAGGTCATTATCTGGTGTGGAGTTTACCTCTGGTTTTGGAGTCTCTTTGCCAACCCCTTTTGAACAGTTGGAGGGGGCAGATCTTCGGTGGAAGTCATTGAAGGCGGCTGTGGCATCAGAGAAAAGGGTTGGTGAGCTCCATGCTATGTCAGCGAGTCAGTCCTGCATGAGATAGAACCTGAGAGGATATTGGTGTTGTCCTGTGGCCCAATCCAGCTTTCCTTCCCAAAGTGCTCCTTCACCAGTGCATTGAAATGTGTTCCTGATGGGCCTTGAACAAACGTTCTCTGCTCCTGTGCCTCGTATGGGCCTGAGGTGCTATATAGAGGCTACACCACAGTTAAGACAATCAGAATAGTTGTTTGTCTTTTATGAAGGTGTTAAGAATTGTGCCCCTCTGTCTAAACAGAAGCTGTCAAGGTGGGTAGTACTTATTGCCTTAGCGTACAAGCAGGCCCAAGAACCCATTCCCAGGTCCATCACTTGCCATTCCATCAGGGCTGTTTCATCTTCGTGGGCTGCCTTCAGGGGTCTCTCTTAGTGACATTTACATTTGTGCTGCGGCAACATGGCCATCTCCCTGTATCTTCGCAAGATTCTACAATGTCAACGTTGTTTCATTCCAAGATGTGGGTTCAGCTGTCCTGAACGCCACCACTGACCTGTTTGTTTCTGGCGAGTTACTCCTTGTGATTTTTCTGGTATGAGTCATCTACTACTCATACCTCTCTGGCAGTCAGGAGGAATAAAACAGAACGCTGGTTACGGATGTTACCCTGGTTCTGGGAATTCTGGATGATCAGCAGCATTCCTGGTCACTCGGAGTGTGCGAGAAAATGCTCAAAGGTGGAGTGCTGATCTGCAGTGGCTTATATCGCCTCCGCTCACGTCACTACGTTGGTATTTGTTTTCTCTACCCATCAGGCTGGCGCTGTGACCATCCACTACTGTAGCACCATCTCTGGCGGTCATCCGCAATTCACAGAACCGCAGTTACATCCACAAATGGTGTTATAATAATAATAATAATAATAAAAATGATTTAATACATGAAAACATATCACTTATTTTCTTTATTCCTTGCATCATTTACCAAATCATCACAGTGCAATGATTTCATGGTAACGGACACTACAGGGTGTCCCAAAAGTCTCCATAGATCACTTTTTAGCAAACTGTAACTTTATTTACAAGACATACTCCACATGACTGCCATTTTTTTGTAAACCCAACACAGAGTCGTCTTCCCCACTCACAATGAACTCGTGGTAGCACATCTGGTGTTACGCATATAACTGCATGTTCGTCGCAACCTTGCAACAACTTTCTGTTCCAGCCATGAGAATGATTTCAATACATTCGTATTGTGTCAAAGGCATTCGTAAAGGCTATCTGGAAAACATACAAATAAATAAATAAATAAATATATATATATATATATATATATATATATATATATATATATATATATTTTTTTTTTTTAATATATAGATTAAGCATGAAAAATTTTGGAAGACTTTATAAAATAAATAAATAAATAAATAAATAAATAAAAAGTGATCATTTCCCCTGTGTTGGGACTTTTGGGACACCCAGTAAATTAGAGTTTTTACCATCAAGTAATTTTTACTAATGCTAACATTATTCCAACCACTGTCTAAATACTAAAATTAGCCAAAGCGATCCAACGTTATAGTAACTGCTGTCTGTATGTTCTAAAATTAGCCGTGTTTGCTAGTAAACGAGCTAACGTTCCCAATATTATGATTATTTTGGAGTTTGTATCCAAATTCCGTTATTTATTCCTAATGTTGTGTTTATTCTTAGTACTCTGGGGACAATTTCCATGTGCATGATTTCATTGCTCTAGGGAACAACAGATGAAGTAGATGAATTTGTTGTTTGACAACTGTATGATTGTTCTGGAGTGTTTCCAATAGCCGGTTATTCATTCTCATTAATAAAATGTCGAGAGGAAAACCTGGTTTGTCAGTTTTCATTTATATCGATGTATTTCTTCCTATTTGGTTCATTTTGTAGATTTGAAGGATGAATTAACACAATACAGCGTGGCATCATGATTCTTCACTCGTACAGTATATTAAGGTATGTTTATGGTATCGTGACAACCCTAATACAGACCACCTGAATTACTGAGCCTCAACAATTAATATGTATACTCATGAAGATACAGGTCAAGAGCTTCAGTTAATGGTCACGTTAAACATCAGAATGCAGAGAAGAAGAAAAAAGTGATCCCAGTGACTTTAACCGTGGGGTGGTTGTTGGTATCAGATGGGCTGGTTTCTGTATTTCAGATAGACCTGGGACACAACAGTCCCTACAGTTTACACAGTAACACACTTTCTGTCTCATTGTAGCTCACACGGACAGGAAGCGACCATCTGATGGACACATACAGTGACCAACCACAGTTTGTGATGTCTGATTGCCCCCCCGCCCCCAACATCTCGTTTAAGGACGCAGCACGAGAAAAAGTTACTATCTTAACTATTTTATTATTATTTCCATGACTAATTAATCAATAGTATAATAATAATCATCACTGAGCATTAACCAGATCTTTGAATGGTCTATAACTAAACCAAATCTCTATAAATTAATAATTGTTCTGAAAAGTACGCTTCATTTCTCATGCAAAATAACAGTTATGTATAAGCTGAATAACCATCACAGTCCACTTAAGCTGCGTCGATACAGTTAGACACTTTATGTTAGTAACTTGTAGCGTAGATAACGCCTTTAATTTTTTTTAAAAGGTTAGCTGGACTCGGACTTAACTACTCGAACACCAACTCTAACAATCAATGAGTGACTTGCGGTTAATTACTTTAGTATGACAATAAAGAAAGATTTAAAAACATCTTTCATGTAGGAATAAGCGGTAGAAGATGGATGGAACATCTTTCATATTATTTTAAACTCATGTTTATTGGAAAGGAATGGACTGTGCTCACCGAACCCAATAACAGCGCCCTCTTCAGGTTCAGACAGAAACAAGAGGTTAACCTTCCTACACTAAAACTAATGCATTAAGCCAGGGGTTCCCAATCTTTTCCAGGGCAAGGACTCACAAAATAGCGTTCAATTTTTTTTTTGACACATTAAAACATATATAAAAAAACAGACTTTTGAATATACACCCCCCCTTAATTTATTTATTATTAATATGTACATCTTTACATTACATTAGGAATTAATTGTACGTGTGTCTGAGAGTGAGAAAAAGAAAAACATACATTTATTTATTTTTCCACACCAAATTGTTGAGTCCCTCCTCTGTAATAATACTGACAATTAAAAAAAAATCACTTTAAACAAAAATACTGACTCGGCGAGTGTCTGAAACTTGCAGACTAGTCCGTCAGCACAGCCAACGCCTTGGGCTCACTAGCCGGTCGAATGCTAGCTAAAATAAGCATGCTAGCTCGGTGCAAACATTAGCAATCGAGCTAACGCGGAACCGTTAGCTAGCATTTTCAGAAATGTCATCGAGTTCCCGAGGCGGTTTGAACACAACGCGCCGAAGCGTTGACAGTTCTGCTCGATCCGCGTCTATAACGACGACTGCGGGCTGAAGACACGGCCAGCGCGCGCCGAGTCGCTGTAAACAACACCAGGAAGGTGGGAGAAGCGCCGAAGAAGGACGGCGCGCGCTTCTTCGGTGGTAATAATGGCGCTCCCGCGAGCGCGAACGGCGGATGTCTCCCCCAGTAAAAACTCCAACAACCTCAAGTACCGTTTAAACACTAGAACCCGTATAGGAGCATGGTGCTCGCCCATGGTGTTGTTTTAAAGGTATAAAATAGAAAAACTCACCGAATAGAGCCTTACCGCTTTGGATCTGAAATGATATTAGGAGCGTTTCAACAACACGCTCTGTGATTGGTCAACAAGGGACTTCCGATTCCACCAATAGAATCGCACTTCCAGAAACTTGGCTGTTCGAGTGTCACTGGTAGATTGGACTCGACTGTTACAATTGTCTGTTCTCGAGAGCACGTCTTCTCTACTGTATAGTGGAGCAGTGTAAATATAGAAAACATTATATATTAAATACGAGACCCTGTGGTGTTTTGAATGAAGACACCAGAGTAATTTTAAAAAACATTGAGTGGCACAACTGCTAAATATGTGGTTTGACATGTATAAGTAAATACTTCTTCACTGCAATTAAGCACTACTTTGGAAGATTTGTACTTAACAAGGTTCAAAAGTTTGCATACATCAAGTTGACAGTGACTTTAAAAAGTTAAAAGTCGAAATTGACTCATTTAAGTATGATTCATTTACATGTGATTCATTTACTAATTTGCTTCTCTTTAAATCCAGTTTTAGACTGTGATATTACAAAGCTCTTTCCGGATTATTACTTGCTACACTGTATGAGATAACCCCAGTACAATTGCCTGAATTCTGTGTGTGTGTGTGTGTGTGTGTATATATATATATATATATATATATATATATATATATATATATATATATATAATTTTAATATAATTAGTTCACCATGTTAGGTTTAAATCCTCTAAAAACAGATTCGCAATTAAAAATAAAAATAAAAATCACAAAAATGTATCACTTGAATATGAATTACATGTAAATGAATTACATGTAAATGAATCACATGTAAATGAATCATACGTAAATGAATCACATGAAAATGAATCATACGTGAAATGTATTACATGTAACTGAATCACATGTAAATGAATCACATGAAAATTAATAAATACATTAAAGACAAAAGTTGAAACTGATGTCATGACGTCTGATGTAGAAGTGTCTGAAAAGCTCTCCTGTATGATGACATACAGGCTATGATACAGATGACATGTATAACATGAAATGCGTAGAGTTTTAGGTTTATCTAAAAGCATGTATAGCTTTAGTAACTGAACAGGGCTTAGATTAGCTCCATTTGTGGAACTGAATGTGATTTGCCAGAAAATTAGCCAAGCATGTTGAAACTGAGTTAGCATGCGTATTACTGTATTTATTGTAACTACAATACAAAACACACTAAAGAGAAATACATATTTAATAGTGCACTTGCTGTAACAGTGTTTTTGGCCTTTGTGTTTTTGGCCTTTGTGAGCTGACTGGCAAAGTGCTCTTCTTAGAATAATGGTGCTGTGTTAATGTTTTGATGAAAAAGCTTATTGTAGTGTAGGACATTTTTTTTTTAATGGTAGCGGAAAAATGCTTTTCATTAATAATAATAATAAAATGAAATACAGGTAAACATTATAACGTTAGAAGGGTGGCAATAATAAACATTACAGAACGTGAATACAAGCTATATAGAAAACTGACCATAAAAACCCACTTGACATGACTATTAGAGCTGGCGCATATTAGACAAATATAAGTAACCTAAACACATTAATTCATCTCAAGTCACCACTTTATCCCAGACAGGGTCATATTAATTTCAATGTCCAGTTATAAAATACTAATATTTTACCCAAACGGTGGTTAGTTAAAGTAATAAATGACCTTCTACTGACCTCTGAGGTCAGGGCTGTGTCTCGCCGCTTGTTTTGCTCGACCTTAGTGCAGCTTTTCATACTATAGATGACATTATTCTCCTTGATAGATTAGAAAATGTTGTTGGCATTACAGGAACTGTCCTCTCCTGGCTCAGGTCTTATCTGACCGATCGTTATCAGTTCGTAGATGTAAATGGTGATTTCGCCATGCATACTGAGGTTACCTTTGGAGTTCCACAGGGTTCTGTTTTAGGCCCGCTGCTTTTTACTTTATATATGCTACCCCTAGGACAAATTATTGGTAAACATGGAATTAGCTTCCACTGTTATGCTGATGATACACAGTTGTATGTTTCAGCGAAGCCAGAGGACAGACAGAAGCTTAGTAAAGTTGAGGATTGTGTAAAGGACATTAGACGTTGGATGTTAACCAACTTCCTCTTACTTAATTCTGATAAAACAGAAATACATTTATTAGGACCATGTGTATCTTTCTGATCACATGGTTACTCTGGATGGTCTTTCTGTTTCATCATGTATAGCAGTTAAAGACCTTGGAGTGATTATTGACTCCAGTCTATCATTTGATGCTCATGTAGATAATATTACTAGGATAGTCTTCTTTCATCTCAGAAATATTTCTAAGATAAGAAACATATCGTCACTACATGATGCAGAAATACTGGTTCATGCATTCATCACATCTAGACTAGATTACTGTAATGCCTTACTGTCTGGATGTTCCAGTAAGAATATAAATAAGCTCCAGTTAGTCCAGAATGCAGCTGCTAGAGTCCTGACTAGAACTAGAAGATACGACCACATCACCCTGATCTTATCCACACTGCATTGGCTCCCAGTAAAATCTTGCATTAACTATAAAATACTTTTATTAACCTATAAAGTACTAAACGGTCTCGCGCCACAATATCTAAGCGACCTTCTGGTTTTATATGATCCGCCACGCCTACTTAGATCAAAAGATGCAGGCTATTTGATATTACCTAGAATAGTGAAGTCTACAGCAGGGGGAAGAGCCTTCGCTTATAGAGCCCCACAGTTATGGAACAGTCTTCCTATTAGTGTTCGGGACTCAGACACAGTCTCAGTGTTTAAGTCTAGGCTTAAAACATATTTGTTTACTCAAGCCTACCCGGACTAGATTCTATCTTACTACATCAGTCCTAATAATCTTTTCTCTCCCTCTCTCCTTTTGCCGAGCCACACACGAATTTATGGAGATACTAGAGATCCTGATGCCTCTGGATGGAGCTCAAATCTTCTCCAGTTCCAGACTGCTGGGACTACGGCTGCTCATAAGGCCATACAGACCACTTATAAGTCAATACCGAACTATTTCACAATATCTGTTGTTACCCAGATGAGGATGGGTTCGCTTCTGAGTCGGGTTCCTCTCAAGGTTTCTTCCTCTTAAAACATCTTAGGGAGTTTTTCCTTGCCACCGTCGCCACTCAGTGGCTTGCTCAGTTGGGATAAATTCACACCTTTAATATCTGTATACCGCATTTATATTTCTGTAAAGCTGCTTTGAGACAATGTCTGTTGTAAAAAAGCGCTATACAAAGAAAAGTGAATTGAATTGAAAACAATCCAGGATTCCGCAAATCTACATCTTGTCTATGACATTGTAGCATTAACTCAGAAACTGTTTCCTTCTTACCAGCTGGCAATGATGGTCTATCAGTTTGTCCTGACAGCACTAGTGAAAATGCTTATATTTAGCTTTTTTTTTTTAAAAAAACAACAGTGTGATCTCTGTTGATGGTACCAGATGGGCTGGTTTTGAGCATTTTATAAACTGCTGATTATACAGAATGGTGCAGAAAAACAGAACATACTGTGAGTGGCAGGTCTGCAGGCTGAAACACCTTGTTGAGAGATCAGAGGAGAATGACCAGCCTGGTTTGAGCTGACAGGAAGTCTATAGTAACTCAAATAATCACTCTTTCCAGGTTAGCTTTGGTGAGTCTGTGCCCACTGTAGCCTCAGATGTAGCGGTCAGCTCTTGGCTGACAGGAGAGGAACCCAATACGGTCTTCTGCTGTTGTAGCTCTTCCATGTCAAGGTTTGATGTGTTGCGTGTTCGGAGATACTTTTCTCCTCATTACGGTTATAAAGTGTGATTATATGAATTACTATATCCTTTCTGACAGCTCGAACCAATTGGGCCATTTTCCCCTGATCTCCCTCAACAACAAAGCGTTTCCACAAACAGAACTGTTTGTCACTCAATGCTTTTTTCGCACCATTCTTTGCAAGCCCCAGAGACTTTTGTGTGTGAAAATCCCAGAACAGCAGGTTCTGAAATACTCAAACCAAACTTTGTCTCATGTGAAGCTCTCGACCTGTATCTGCAGGATTCATTTTTTTTTTTTTTGCATTGTGCTGCTATCACATGATTGGCTGATTAAATAACTGCATAAATGTGCAGGTGTTCCTAACAAAGTGTTGTGTATATGTAAGTGTGTGTGTGTGTGTGTATATATATATATATAAATAAATAAATAAATAAGTACACGGCCTGAGAAGAATCACTGGCAGAGACACTTTTCATCACTTTATTAATGAGCTTATTTATACCAACAAACAAAAACACAGTTTCTCTCTCCCTCTCCCTCACTTAACCCATTCATTGAGTCCTGGATGGGCTAAGCAGTCCACATTTATCTATTTTTCATGTACTTCTGTGTGCCTGCACTTTCAGGAACATTCAGGAACCTCGATGAGACTCGCGGAACGTTCTGGACAATACGTTCATACTCTTGAACACATTCCAAGATAATATCAAGTTTAGGATATGAATGTTGTTCTAATGACAGGTCACACACAAGTCTCTACCCCGTTAGATCATTAAAAAAACAAAAAAAAAAAAAAACAAAAAAAAAAAACACTGTCTGCAATACAATAAATAAAATAGTCGAAATAACATTTATGAGGAAAGGAGCACATGAACAAGGACTGCGGGAGAGAGAGGGTGAGAGAGCGACGGGGGGGAAGGAGAAAGAGAGAAAGAGTGAGACTCAGGTTTGTTCCATTTCCCCCCTTCCCGTTCCTTGGCAGGGGTGGGGGGGGGGGAGACAAGTTGAAATGCTATGTACAAATGAGAGCACTGGGAGAAAGAAAGACAGAGAGACAGAGAGGGAGACAGAGTGAGCTGGTCACTACTTGAACCAGCACTACTCCACTAGAAATAAAAATCAAGTTACAATAACAGAATAACAATAATAACAAAAAGTAAAAGGTACATGATATTTACATATCAGCAGTGAGAGAAGGGAGAAGTGGGGGTGGAGGGGGACGGATGGACGGCTCCAGGTGGGAGTGGAGGACACGGGGGGTGCGCGCGCACATGAGTGTGTGGGGCTCTATGATACTTACAATGATATAGGTTCATCACAGATCAGCAGCCATTTAAATATTTAAATTTTCTAACTCTACTGAAACACGCACGCGCGCACACAATCATTATGATCTAAACTCCTATAGAACTGTGTGATTTGCAAGAGTAGAGGATATTGCCAGGGCCACGAACAAAGAAGAGGGGAGAAAAAAAAAAAAAAAAAAAAAAAGAGGAGAAGTGTATGCGCTTACATTTCTATACGCTCAAGGACCGCACACGCGCCGCACACACACACACACACTTGTCCTCACAAGGGATAGAAAAATCATACAGAAATTGTACAGGGCCATAAGTAACAGTACTGCTCTAGGATCAGCCCTCTCCATCCCTATCACTAACATTCACGGGGATGTGAAAGACACACGTCTGACCCTACACCAGCACGTTGAACTCTGACAGGGTTTTGGTACTTACGATAAGCTCTAGATGGAGCCCTTTCAACTTTCACCATTCAGAGAAGGAAAATTGGGCGAGCTTGTGTTCACCAAAAGAAAAAAAAACAAACAAACAAACAAACAAACAACAACAACAACAAACAAAACACACACATTCGTCCTTTTCCTAAACAAAAATTCTGGACAAAGAGACAAGACCGCCACTTATACTCACTGCTCCATAAAAACACTTCCGCACTCATATCAAGAACATGGTCTCGTTTAAGAAAAAAAAAAAGGGGGGGTGGGGGAGTTGGTGGGGGGCTAAAATTTATTACACTTTAAGAGCAAACTAAAATAAAAGAATACACCTGCATGTTGTGGCTCTATGAGGTGTATATCTGTTTAAAACAATAAAAAAAAACGGGTTGGACCTCCACAGAGATGGAGCAGACAGAAAGGGAGGAGGGAAGGGGGAGTAAAGCCGCTTTTCTCCTCCTGCCACTAGAGGTCAGAGAAATGCCTCAAACCATTCTTTACCTTTCAAGCATTCAGTCACAAACCTTATCGAGGACAAAGTCTACCTGAAATGAACAAAAAAGACAAAAAAAACAAAAAACAAAACACCTTCTCCTGAATGATGCTAAATGTGTAACGAAGGGGTTGGGGATCTGAGCGAAACAGATTCGGGGTTCTGGAGCTTTGAAAAGGCTGGAACGAGGGACAGGTGACAGGAGGAGGAGGTGAGGGAGAACGGTGCAGAAAGACAGAGGTAATGCTCAGGTGCTGTTGCTCAGGGCTCCTGGTGCAGAGCAGGACTGGGCTGTGCTGTCTGACACGCTGCCTTCTGCAAGCACGGAGAGCATTCGTTACACACACACACACACACACACGCTTGAAAACACACACACGGGTTTAGCAGAACTCAGAGGTATGATGAGAGCTCTGTACCGTGGGAAACGGGCGTCGTCTGCGAGCGAGCATGAGGAGGAATGAGAGTGGAGTTCAACTGTGGCTGGATAGACAGCTCTGTGAGGAGAGAGAACACACACGCACGTGCACACACACACACGCTTTAACATGTTGATTTGGCATGACTAAAACAAGCCAAGAAACACAATAGTTAACGTGAACAAATCCAGGTTTGCAGTCAATCTTTCAGGCTTGAGGACAAATTGTCGTTTCAAGCTTATTTTCTATACATAATTGGCTTCTTACAAGTATCTCTTGCTAGTGAAGTTATCTGCTGCAGAAGAAGGGAGTTATCCTAGGAGTACGAGTCTCCGGGGCCAGTTTGTCAGCCACAGAAATTATTATTATTTTTTTTTACCCATTTGTATCGGTGTAGCACGTTTTCAAGCAGATTCTACACACTATTCTTAGCACTGGAGTTTACAAATGCTAAGCAGTTGTATCCTGCACTTAGTTAAAAAAAATAAATAAGTAAATGCATTTGTAAAACTAGGCTGTGAAAGGATTACGCATTAGAAGAGTGGCTAAACTATGAGGAGATCAACCTAACCATCAGCGATTGCTCACATTACTGTAAAAGGCAGGCCTTTGTGTAATCCTTTATCGAAACTCGGACGTAATCCACGTCGACTAATATAAAAGACAGCTTGTGAACTGATTGATGGTGATGCATTTCGATCGAATTCTCAATACTGTAAACCGTGTTTAGTACAATCTAGTGCCGTTTGTTGAATCTTTTTGTTTTGCACGAAACTTTAGCTTTAACGCAGACTTTTAAATAAAAAACCAAACAGCTTATAAAAAATATATATATATAAATGTGCCATAACGTGGTCTGATGTGAATTTATTATTATTATTTTTTATTATTAAAGCACGGTGTCTGTCTTTTAACCGTTTATATTTACATTTCATGTTACGGAACGTCCACGGGAAAAAGATTTAAGTTCATCTTATCCCTTATGTTACAGTAGCTGTAAACAGTTATTTCCCACCAGCTACACTTCTCTCTCTCAAAGTTATTGAGTTTAAAAAAAAACAACAACCAAAAAAAAAAAACCCCGTAGGTTGTCATGTTACTGAGGAACCGCAAGGCGATCTTAAAAGACTCTTACTACCTACAAAGTGCTGTTCGTCTGGTTCCAATGTCTCCTCACACAAAGCTCCACCACATTAACATCTAAATCAAAAGTTTTTAACTTCTTATTAGGTTTAGATTATGTGAAGCATTCGCCAGAGAAGAACTGTTAGGGTTTATGCTAATGCATTATGGTCTGAATTACAGCCAGCACTGCTGTCAGAGCTGCTTTTAGATAAAATGATAAACAGCTTCTGACCAATCAGATTTGAGAAATTTAACAGCACTATGGTTTTTAGCCAGGGGGTTGGTTTTCTCTTATATAAATGCCACCAATTCAGAGAGGCATGATGTTTGTGGAAAATGCCAGATTGTATTTATGGTATTATTATTACTATCTGACATTATTCAATAGGAGTGTAAACTGAATGCAGGCAAAAGTAAACCTATACAAGCTCTAGCGTGTGCTAAAAGTTTGTGTTTCACTGACCCACAGGGCTGAAGTTGAAGAGCAAAGGCAGCTCTCGGCCGCTGGGCAGGCGAGCGTTGGGCTGGCGCAGTTCATCGAAGAATGCGTGGGCACAGGCCTCGAGTGGAGAGAGACGAGTCACGGGCGTGTATTCCAGCAGACGGGAACACAGAGAGATGGCCTCCGGAGGCGTCCTGGGTTTAAACACCTGAACATAGAAAGGGCAGCGTTGCTTGATTTTAAAAGGAACAAATCGCTGCATTCGCAGGTACTTAAAAAAAAAAAAAAGACAAAAAACTTACTATCAAGGGATTTAAATCTCAACCAGCAACTTCACAACCTTCATTTTCAAGAATCTACACTTCGGACAGAGCCCTGGCTCTGTGTAAAACACCGCTAAATGAAATCCTTACAATGGTGAAGTGAAAACGCTGAACTTTTGGGCATCTTCTCAAATCCTCTTCGTTTGCGTGAGAACTTTCCAGGTACATCCCAGGCATGATATATAGATAGTTTCATTATGTCTAAAAGCACCACTTTAAAAGCCAGCACTTCGAAAACCTAGGAAGTAAGCGAGTCTTTTATTTCCTTTTACCACCAAATACATTGCAACACATTGCGAGTAGTACAATAGCGCCAGTGACCTCACTCGACCAGTGTGCACACATTGTGCTTCCCATACAGCCTTGAAAAGAAAAATAAAGGAATCATAAATTATTCTTTAGTGCAGTGTTTAAGCTCTCAGGCGTTCAGAACGTTGGCATAATTCTCTTTATTTATTTATTTATTTTTTAAGCGTCCTGCCAATATAGTACTCAGGATGACTTATGTAAATACATGCGTCTCGGTCACTGGAAATCCTCACCACATGCAAACAATCCTATAAATCACTATTACACCACTAGCATTAGCTTTCCGTTTACATACTTTGTACTGATCGTGGAACATGATCAAGAATACGAGTCCAGTGTCGTAAATATAAAAGAGGCAAATGCTGAAGTTGAAAACTCTGTTGAACTTTGTATAGTTGCTGCAGCAAAAGAAGGGGGGGTGGGGCGGGGGAGACAGACTATTAATCTTGTGAGCGATCTGCTATGCAACAAACTATTCTCCAGAAACCCACAACTCCATCTATATTGCAACAGAACAGAAGGCTTTTCTCTAGCGACCTCACTAAAATGAGCGTTCACGTTAGTTTAAAGGTCAGGTGACCTACCTAATACTACGTGCTTTCCTATTTTCAGGTTAACGAGTTACAGACAGCTAGCCAAAGAAAATGTAAACAGCCCACTCCAAAACACTTGGCACTAATCAAGGTATGATGTAATTCATCAAAGCAATCTCCAGTATTCAAAGTCGGAACCTCTCTCTCTGGATACGACCATGCCGCCAGTGTAGAGAGGCGAGGAGGCGGGACTACAACAAAGGCATTGATTATTTTTATTCATTTTAATCAGTTCATCATGTTTGGAGATCAGTGCCCACTTGCTACTAAAGATGAAGACCATACAGTTCTCATCATCCAGCTTTAGTAAGGCAAATTTCACTCAGTGATGGAAAGGGAAAAGCCCCAGTACACCATGGGAGACTAACAGGTTGAAGCACCTGATACCGTACTGTAGAGTAAGGCTTTCAGTGAAGTACTGTGAATACAGGGTACCTGCAGGTATCAGCACTTCAAATGGAATACTTTTAATACCATGTTCAAGACATTTCCAAAAAAAAAAATGTAAGACCTGCACGTCATTTCAGCCATGCACTACACGATACATCAGCTATAATGGATTGTGTTCATGCATATACATCCATTTCGGGGTTTAAAAAAAACTACAGCAGGGTAAACTTCTACAGATGTATATGGGAGACCAGAGCTAACCATGCATTTCCATTTGCTCGAACAGTGAAAGAAAAATAAATCCAGTATTTCCTTTCCATTACTTTCTAAGAGAGAAGAAATATATATATATATATATATATATATATATATATATATATATATATATATATATATATATATATATATATATATATACATACAGAGAGAGAGAGAGAGAGAGAGAGAGAGAGAGAGAGAGAGAGAGAGAGAGAGAGAGTATTACAGCAGTCAGAAAATAAAAAGATCACGCCCTCAGCAGCTGTATTAGTGTATATCCCCCCCTTCAGGAGTGTTTACCAGGTTTTGTAATTTAATGCCAGGGTAATGTAACAAGTAATGTTATAAATGTATATACAATTTTGTAGAGAAGAATATATACGTATCTTTAAAAAAAACAAAAAAAACAAAAGAAACACACTATTTTGTAACATCACTATTGCACTGAATAATACTGAAGAAGAAGCAGAAGAAGTATTTTTATTTGGGGTACAAATAGTAATAGAACAATAGTAATATATTTGTGACTTAAGTAACTTAAGTGTTCGATCTTGAGGCTTTTATTTTGGTGGAGAACTCGCAGGAAAGACCTCCGTTCAGATGGCAAATTTTTTCTCATTACCAATCAGGTGAAATGCTGTAAACCTCTGCCCACAGAAATGTCCGAGATTACGCTAACGTAAAACTAAAGTGAATTTGGCGTGTGTTGTTTCTAAACGCAGGTTATAAGCGACTCAAACTCACGGCACAGACAGAGATGAAGTTCATGTGGAGCAGCAGTTACTGTGAACCAAGCCGCTCGAAAACACAGATAAGCCACACACACACGCACAGAGTGCATCACAGTCACATGGCTTTACCATATCAATCAGCAACGAGCCAAAATAACATCTAAATCTCCTTTACGGCTTCATTTTTAAGACATTTGAAACGTGAATTTAAGACATTTTAATGCTAATTAAAGCCTTGTTTTTACATTAATAAAATGTAAGACATTTTAAAGACCTGTAAAAACCATGTGAATAGTGAAGTATTTGAAAGACTTTACTGACACACACACACACACACACACATCTAATATATATATATATATATATATATATATTAGAGGAATGTGTGGCATCATTAGTTACCACTGCACAATCTGCACTGGTGTCCATGAACAGACATTCCAGCAGGGTACAAACTGTATTCAAATTAGCAATCATATTGTGCCATTCCTAATGGAAACGCACGGTGTAAGGATTTCTGTAGTGCCAAGCTAGTACCTTAGTCCAGGGGTGCGCTTTGATCTGAGGGAATTTGAACTCTGTGTAGTTGGGATTCATTTCCCGGATCTGTTCTCTTGTCGGTGTGCCCAAAACCTGCAGTTACAAAACAGGATGGTTTTGTGTTAGGACATGGGTTCACACTGACTCGTACAAAAGCACAGGAAGAAAAAGGTTGAAACACAGTGGAATGCCATTAACAGGTTTAAATAATCAATCCCATAACCCCGAGTGCACGGTGTACACGTCTCCATTCCCACCTTAATGATTTCAACTAGCTGGTCCACTCCGCTGTCACCGGGGAAAATGGGCTGGCCCAGCAGCAACTCAGCCAATACGCAGCCGGCTGACCAGATATCAATGTTAGAGGTGTAATCTGTGGCTCCGAAAATGAGCTCTGGGGCACGGTAATACCGTGAGCAGATGTACGAAACGTTGGGCTCGCCGCGAACTAACTGCTTCGCACTGCAAAAAAGATGAGAGAGAGAGAGAGAGAGAGAGAGAGAGACAGGAGTGTCACACACAGCCAAGATATGACAGCCAAGAAGAAGATATCGGGAACCACTGTTCATGTCTCACACCATAGCGGTCAAAATTTAGACACACTCATTCTTTCTTTTTCTTATTTCACCCACATTTTCGAATAATATTAATAAAGTCATCAAAACTCTGGAGTAACACAAATGTAACTATGGGAATTATGTTGTGATAAAAAAAATCCAAAATAAATCAATATAATCGAATATTTTAGCATCTTCAATGTGGACACCCTTTTTTCCTAGAATTTCCCGAAATGTATTCTTGGCATTTTCTCAACTGATTTCTTGAGGAATCTCCCTGAGATGCTTTTTAAACAGTATTAAAGGAGTCCCCATATACTGTATGCTGGACACTTGCTGGCTGCTTTTCTGAATATTTCGCTCCAAGTCGTCCGTTAAAAAAAAAAAAAAAAAAAAGAAATTGTGTGCGTAAATAAAATGTTAGGTTTCTAATGATAGAAATGAATACATTGACAATTATATTTTGGTCTACAACACCGATTTCAAACATTTAATCGTACAGCTTCAGATCAAAAGCTTTTTAATATTACGAGAAACATTTCAGACTCCAAGTGTCTCCAAACTTTTGACCGTTATGTGGAAACCTTTCAAACTTACTGTCTAGCTAGAAAATAAGAACACAAACATGTACACACCTGCCAAAGTCACACAGCTTGAGAACAGCAGTGTCGGGGTCCACTAGCAGATTTTGTGGTTTGATGTCTCTGTGGCAGACGCCTTGGGAATGGATATACGCCAAACTGCGGAATAACTGATACATATACACCTGAGAGAGAGAGAGAGAGAGAGAGAGAGAGAGAGAGATTTTTCCCTGACTTTCTACTTTGTGGTATGTATTCGACACTTGAAATGAACACTGCCTGCCTACAACCAGATTTACAAGCAGCGCTTGGGAAGTAGTAGCTCAGTGGTTAAGACATTGACTATTGATAGAAAGACGGTTATGAGATCAAATCCCAGCACCTCCAAGCTGCCACTGCTGGGCCCTTAAGCAAGGAACTACCCGCTCAGTTGTAAAATAAGATGAATGCGAGTCCCTGCGTCTAGATAAGGGCGTCTGCCAAATGCAGTAAATGTCAAATGTTAACCATTAACGGGGACATTTTAATAATATATTGATTTTTATTTCCGTCACCTAGCAACCGTAGAGGGAAACTTAACAAAAACACCAGACATGTTATTTGAATCTTTTACCATGCCGTTCGGCTGATACTTTCTATTACAGGGAGTATGGGGAACCCTTCTGCCAGATGACATTTCATTTATTTTTATCTTTATAATCATGTAGACTGGGGTCATACTATAAATAACATTTCATGCATGATGGGATCCTTGGGACGACACAAGGAAATATCTACAGAGCCCCACCCCCGCATCAGGGCTACACTGCTGCTTCTTGTAATTTGCATACAATCAAAACCATCTTAATTTTTTTTTAAAGCACTGAAAGTTGGATTCTTATATTCACAGTACCCCTTGAGCATTTTTTTTGGGGGTAATTCACCATTGCAAATTAATGGATGACGAATGAGCATTCAGTGTGCACATTCGAACAAAAGAAGAGGTGATGCAGCATGTTATTGAACTCCAAGGCCATGCTGGGGACTTACTTTGACGTAGATGATAGGTATGGTGGTCTTGGCCTTGTTGAAGTGACGTGCAACTCTGTACACGGTCTCTGGCACATAATCCAGCACCAGATTCAAATACACTTCATCTTTCTACAGAGGAAAGATTTAAAAAAAAAAATAAAAATAAAAAAAGAAGTCCAAATCAGCACTGCATTAACGGTAGCTTGTTAACAGATTATTGTAATGTTGCGTTACAAAAGGAAAGCATTAAGTCGCCGCTCACCTCCAACAACATAGAAAGTGCAGTATATCAAGTTGAATTGTAACCATGGAAGCAAGTTAAGATAAAAATGAACTGCAATTTGAAAATTCAATAAAAATGTCCAAATGAAGCTTTATTCAGCCCGGTAGCTGGACTCTCACGAACTGAGAGAGAGAGAGAGAGAGAGAGAGAGAGCGAGCAGGAGGACTTAAAGCATCTTCAGAAAGCTTAAATACCTTCTCTCCACTGGAATAGAAGAAGTAGCGTAGCCTAACAATGTTGCAGTGGTCCAGCTTGCGCATAATCTGTAGTTCTCGGTTCTGTAGAGAGGGAAAGAGGCAGAAGATGCCCATGTTTTACTGAAGAGAAGGTTCAAATTAAAAATGGAGCAGCATCGACTGCCACACGTCGTCAAACTAGACCATTTTATGCAGACCATGCACGTTTCTAATAAGTCATTCTTTATGAATGAAATGTCCAAGAAGAAACATTTCCTTAACATTGCATGGGATTTTAGATTATTTTAATTTAATGCCAATATAGAACAATATAACGCAAGTCCATTTCTACACAGTATTCTGAAGGGCACTACACTCAGTGAGATTATAATACAACAAAATCAGTTTTGAGCATTCTCTCTACTAAAAAAAAAAGTCCAATACTCAAACATTCATTTTTAACCCAATATGACCGCTTGAGCTTTTAAAAAGTTATACAAGACAGGCAAAGATACAAGAAAGCATCTCAAACTGCCTTAAATATAATGACCATCAGGAATGCACCAATCTGATTTTGCTTATTTTGAGACGAGAGCTCCGATATAGCGGACACTGACATCACATACTGACCGTCTTAATGTAGTAAGCCATGTGGACTTATGTTTCATCATGAAGTCATTTTGTCACACGTGTGAGGGTCTTTATCAGTTCTACTGAATAGTGGGATTAAAAAAAAGAAATAAATAAACTTGGAAAAAAAAAAGAAAGAAAGAAAAGTTAAAACCAACACTGGATACCAGTACACAGTACTGGATCAGTACATTCCTAATACCCCATGATCATCTAAAAAGACGGTATTAGATATAAATATCTTTATATTATTTAGAATCATATATCTGAATATATTTGGTCCTAGAAATCAGCATCAACTGAGAGACAGTGGTACTCGTGTAACCTAACTTCGATACGGCACCATAAAATTACCCCTAAAGAACCACCATAACCAACCCTGAAGTGCAGTCCATCATTAGACAACATAATACTACAGTTTTGAAATTATCCCAACACTTGTCTGTAGTTGTTTATGATGATGATGTAAGTATTTTATTTATTAAAATATACACTGATTAGCCACAATGTTAAAGCCACATGCCTAATATTGTGTACAGCTCTGATCCGTCAAGGTACGGACTCCACAAGACCTCTGAAGGTGTGCTGTGGTATCTGGCACCAAAACGTTAGCAGCAGATCCTTCTAGTCGTGCAAGTTGCAATGTGGGGCCTCCGTGGATCGGACTTGTTTGTCCAGCACGTTCCACAGATGCCCAATCAAATTTAAATTTGGGGAATTTGGAGGCCGAGTAAACACCTTGAACTCTTTGTTCCTTAAATCATTCCTGAATAATTTTTGCAGTGTGTCACGTGCATTATCCTGCTGAAAGTGACCACTGCTATTTGAGACTACCGTTACCATGAAGGGGTGTACTTGGTCTGCAGTAATGTTTAGGAATGTGGTACGTGTCAAAGTAACATCCACATGAATGCCAGGACCCAAAGTTTCCCAGCAGAACATTACCCAGAGCATCATACTCCTCCACCAGCTTGCCTTTTTCCTCATAGTGCATCCAGGTGCCAGCTCTTCCCCAGGTACAGGACTCATACACACCTGGCCGTCCACATGATGTAAAAGAAAACGTTATTCGTGAGACCAGGCCACCTTCTTCCATTGCTCCAGGGTCCAGTTCTGATGTTCACGTGCCCATTGTAGGTGCTCTTGGCTATGGACAGGGGTCAGCATGGGCACTCTGACAATTCTGCAGCTACAATGCCCCTTACACAGCAAGCTGCAACGTGTGTTCTGACACCTTTCTATCATAATCAGCATTAACTTCTTCATAGGTTAGTGCTACAATAGTTCGTCTGTGGGATCGGACCGGACGGGCTAACCTTCACTCCCCATATGCATCATATCACCTTGTGCACCCATGACCTTGCCACCGGTTGTCCTTCCATTGAACACTTTTGGTAGGTACTAACCACTGCATACCAGGAGCACCCCCACAAACCTGCTGTTTTGGAGATGCCCTGACCCAGACGTCAAGATATCACAATTTGGCCCTTGTCAAAGTCGCTCAGATCCTTACGCTTGCCCATTTTTCCTGCTTCCCACACATCAACTTCGAGAGCTAACTGATTATCTTGTTACACCCACACCTGCCAAGAGGTGGGATATATTAGACAGCAGATGAACGATGTTATTTAAGTCACCTCTCAGTGGTTTTAACGTTATGGCTGATCGATGTATTTCGACGGCCTGTGAAAATCCGTCAGACGTAGTGCAGCAAAATTCCAGTAGATAAAAATGTTTGACAGAAATTTGAACACTAATTTTCAAATCTCCAGTTTGGATGAGTCTGTGCCCACCATGGCCTCAGATTCTGTTTCTTGGCTGACGAGAGTGAAACCTGGTGTCTTCTGCTGTTGTAACCCATCCACCTTGACGTTTTGTGCATGCTGAGATTTGTTTCTTCTCATCATGGTTGTAAAGAGTGATCATACGAATTACTATATCCTTCCGGGCAGCATGATCCAATCTGGCCATTTTCCTCGAACCTCTCTGATCAACAAGGTGTTTCCACCCACAGAACTGTTGCTCAATATTTTTTGTACCATTCTGTGTAATACTCTAGAGACTGCTGTGTGTCAAAATCTCAGGAGATCAGCAGTTTCTGAAATACTCAAACCAACCCGTCGGGTATTATCCACCATCAAAGTCACAGAGATCACACTTTTTTCTTCATCCTGATGTTTCATGTGAACATCACCTGAGGCTCTTGACCTGTATCTTCATGATTGTATACATTGCACTGACACATTTGCCTAATAAAGTGGACAGCAAGTGAAGATTTTATTTATGTTACTTTATAACTCTGCCTTGGCTTTCTGCCTGCAAAGCGTTGGTAGCTAAGTACGAGTTTAAAACATTAAAAAAAATGTTTACATGACCTAATAAACTAGAACAGGAAATTTAGTCGACAAAACTGAACTGATGAGTGATGTGGATGATTAGCAAAGCGATAACTGACATTTCCCCGCTGGAAACTTTTCCGTTCGTAGGTTACGTTACAAACGCAGAGGAATTGGAATGAAAGCTGCAAAAGGTTATAACTTGACTTCCAGCTGAGATTACTACAAAAGAAAAACAGCTGATCTCAGGAAAACCTGTAACTCCTTTGAACTATTTACAGTAGAAAACGTGCGAGTGGATTTCCCTCTTTCAGACGATATGCATCTCGGTACGTAGTATATGATGACACAATACAAAAACTATATAGTTAAACAATAAGAGATTTTAATTTAGGACTTAAACCAGTCTTTCTCTCTCTCATCAGGGAGTGTACATCAATCTTCGATTACAAGATCCCCTTTTAACCATTTTTATCTAGGCTACGCAGCTGTATTTGTGACAGGTAAAAGCTTTTCTGGTTCAAATCGGTTTTTACTTTACATGCCTAAGATAAAAGTTCAAACTGTAAACATATGAAGGGTTTTCCCAGGCCACCGCACACACACTCTCCACATGATTATTCTTACCTTAAACCGCTTGTCCTGCAGCACCTTCTTGATTGCCACCATCTCCTGGCTGTCGCTGAGTCGGGCCTGATACACCACTCCAAATGAGCCATTACCGATCACTTTAATGTCCGTGTAGGACACTTCCTGGGGGCGATCGGGACCTTGTCCAGGTGTGGCTACCACTGTGGTCACCTTCCCACTGTCCCCTAGAGCACGTAACGGAACATAAAAACAGAGTTATTCTCCATAGCAAGGACGGTGAACTTGTTCACTGCAGTGATGGATAAGATCCGTCACAGTGAGACAGCGGCCGTGATTTTGAACTAGGGCTGCACGATTATGGCCAAAATGATAATCACAATTATTTTTTAGCAATACTGAGATCACCATTATTCATTGATTTTAGGGAAAACATATTTTTATTGCACTTTCACGTTTAAATAAACAGACCACTGCTTTCACCTCCATGTTGTGCTACATTCCTGCTAATGTACAAATCTTTGCATCAAGTTAGACTGATCCTTAAAGTGCATCATCTCATAGAAACAACTTAGGAATAAAACTGTACCCAAAATATAGGATAAAAATGCCATCAACCAAATGAAAATACTCATCAAATATATTAATATGCAACCAAACGAAAACAATTCAGTCTTATGCAGAAAAGGCATAATAACAGTGTTTACAGGAGAAGACACACAGACAAATCACCCAATAGAGTGGCGCAGGGATGACGTCACTTTGAACCGGAACCCGGAAATTCTCACACCAGCTCCTCCGACAAAAACCCAACAGGATTTTCACATAGACTTTTGGATTGTTACAAAAAAAAGTATCTCTAATCAAGAAAAGTTTACAATCCTAACACATTTTATCCACAAAGAAACAACTTTTATGACGTTTAAAGCCTAAATACAATCGGCAGAAATAAAAAGCTAATGGTATGCTATAAACTAACTACACCACGATCACTCACTCGACTTCAACGTCACCAAGCTTCCGACAAACTTTTCCAAACTTGATTTAAAACATTCTTCATGAGACAGATTTACTCTGTGGATGAATCTTCATCCACGTTGTGCACAGCATACCGGAACCAATTTATCTGCCAGTCGATCGAAGTTTTTTTTCTGTACAGCATGATGACGTTTAATGTCCTCGACAACGTCTGTGGTCTCATTTAGCAACATGCTAGCGTCGTTATTGTCCCTTGCGCAAGCGCTGGAGCACGCAGCATGCTCTGAAATGCTAACTCGTTTCCGGGTTTCGGTGTACAAAATGACGTCACCCCTGCGCTACTCTATGGTGATTTGCTGAAAGTTTAAGAAGCGCTTGATTTGATCTGCAGCAGTCAAGATCAAAATCGATCATGTTCATTGAGATCAATATTCGATTAATTCTGCAGCCCTAACTGATACTATGATTGGCGTTATTAACCGCCAGGGCCAGGATTCCTCATGCCAGTATTGTCTTGCGCGCTTTCATTTTCAACAAAAGACTTGATGTGCAAGTAAGGGCTGGGCAATATAGCCATGTGATATCAATATCATGATAAATGATAACGTGATATTGTTGGTATGGTGATAATAATAATTACTAATTAAATGGTTCTGAATGGATGGTGTTGATTTGACGTGATATATATATATTTTAAAACTTGATCATCTTCGCATTTGTAGACATTCAAGAAAAGTTTGTCAGTTTTTGTTTATTTTACTTCAGTAAAACGTTAATTTTTTATATATAAACATTTCCTAAAGACAGCTTGTCCACGTTGACACAAAAAAAAGCAGGAAATTACCAGTATGCAGGACGACTTTGGCACAAAACCAGCAGTGCCGTTAGCCCGTCACGCTTTTTAAGCTTAAGCTGCACCAAATTAACAGGCTTCTTTTCCAAGCAAAAAGAATCATGGATTCAGATAAAAAATAAATAAATAAAAAAAAAAGAAGAATACATTTCTTCAATATTTCTGAGCTCCATGTTCGCTGCTTTTATACTCGGGCTGCTCTAATAGAAGCCACACAAATTGGTCTCGCGGTGCCGGTCTGCCTAAACGGATGAATTAAAGATTCTTACAAATGTAATTACTGGTTACAGTTGATCATGATTTAATTAATACATTTATCTGGTATTAATTATTAACCGATATTAGAAGACTGCCTAATTATATAATCGGAGAAAAATACAGCGTATAATGCAAACGCACACGACTCGGATGTAACAGTGTAGAGTTTCAATGACCGTGATCTCGTTTATCACAACGGTTCTACAGAAGATTAGCATTTTACTCAAACGACATTTTCATCCAAGCTTAACGATGAGCTCTGCAGGCTCTGTGTGTCTGCTGTTCTGGTCACGTTTACCAGCTGCAAATACAAAGAACCATTCCGTACAGGATTTTTATCGTTTTTTTGTATGATTGTTGCATAAAAACGCCCGATTTTGCTATCGCCCCCCCCCCCCCACCAACTGTTTTGCATAGTCTTTTGCAGTAATGTTTCTTAGTAAATGACTACGTTTACATGGACAGCAGTAATCTAATTATTAAGACAATGTTCGGGTTAAGGTGTTTACGAGTTATTTTTAGAACACTCCTTTCATGTTCCAGTTTTACATGTTATGGAACATAGAGCGATTAACAGCACACGTCATTACGTCCCCATGCCACACCATCTGACATTCCCTCCAGAATTTCTCGTACCAACATAAGGTTGGTCTTCGTTATGGTACCGTATACAGTTTTGTGTGTTTTTATTTATTTTTTTTACGAACGGTTCAAGTGCAGTTAATTATTTATCGTGCAAATAGACGACTGCTTGAAGCCGTGGCCTGCGTCCCAAACCGTACTTACCTACTATACAGTAGCCGAGATACATGTATTTCACCTCAATATATATATATATATATATATATATATATATATATATAGCAGGTAAGTACACGGTTTCAGACGCAGCTTTGCTCTCGTTTGCCGTAAAACAGTTGAGTGCTGCCGTGTGTGTAAGTGTCCCGTCGTAAAATGCGGTGAAAACTCCCACACGACGTTTATAGTGTAATTAAGATGTCTGGAATACACTTCCATAATGGGACTAAAACAGAATTACTCAACATGTCTTAATTCCAGTATGACTTCCGCCAGATTAAGGTCATCAATAATCTAAATTTCTTAATCCGAGTATCGTCTTAATATCGGATTATTGCTGTCCATGTAAAGTACTGAATGAGACCTGCAGCGAAATAAGAAGAGAAAATCTGAGTAGATTATTTGTGTGTGTAATCACAAGAGCACTGCATACTTATATTAATATGTACAAGATAAACGCTTACGCTATGATAAACCAGTGAAGTGACATGCGTGTGCGTACGCCGCAGTGTAAAAAGAGAAGTGGAGCAGGTACAATGTGTCGCCGCTTCCAGTTTTAAAGAGATTCCACAAACCTGAAGTACCTGATTTGTGTCCATTGTAGTTGAAGACTTAACACAGCTGGACTAAATGTCTCTTTTATCCCGCAAGCTTCGTATCTGGCTGCCTGCTCCTGCCGGCACCAACGGAAAAATCCGCCATCTTAAGGAGTTTCAATGCACCTTCGATTTTTACATCATGACAATCCAGCTCTTCGCATCACAATACTCCCACATGCAGCTTTTTTCACCCCCCAACCCCAGAATAGTGATTTCCACTTTTAAATACTGGCACCTCAAACGATGGACCATCTATCTAAAGACGCGTACACACCCTTAGTTTCAATATGTTCGGTGGAGCAAGGTGCGCAACTTATCGCTGACGCAGCAGGAACACGCCCTTCAGTATACATAGGTGGGGAGAAACCAGGGCTGGGAGTCACGCACAAAGCATCTGAGATTAGAGAGGCTGGTTTCTGGGACGGGATAAATGTAACATGCATTCTGTAGAACATCTCTTATTCACAACTCATTCCGCTGTCGTTGCTACTTATGCACGTATTGCGATTCCCGTAACGAGGTCATTTCACTCATGGGATCAGTAATATAGGTGTATCGATCTGATGCCTGGTTTTTCACAGACAGTCTTTATTTGCAAGTTAGAAGCCGTTGTTCAGGCCATCACCTGAACCTTCCTCGAATTGAATTAGATTAACAGACTAGATTGTCTACACTAGACTTGTGTGATATAACGAGATCATCGTCCCTGAACGATACATCACTGCTGCGATCTCCAGTGATGTTTATTCTGATTATTATACATATAATATTACATTACCAGGACTGCCAATCTTTATGTATTTTGCCAACAATGTAACATCGGCGTACACTAGTATTAGGATTGGGTAATACAGCTAAAATATATATCATAATATAACATTTCATATCGTTCGGTATCTATAATTATTAATAAATTTGAATCTTTAAAAAAAAAAAAATTGGAAAAAGACGCTTGAATTCAAACAACTGTATTTCTAAATTTACCCACTATACTAATACTAACAGACAAAAACAAAATAGAATTGAAACAAATATCTTCTCATATTCTTATATGAAGATGAAATAAAGAAAAGCTTGAACTTAAATAAAATGTTACGAAATGCGCACAATGTAAAAGGCAAACTTCGACAACGTGTCCTAGCGCAGAACGGGACTCCAGGTGCTCTGGTTTATGCTCAGCCTGTTAGCATAATCAGCCTAGCCTCGTATAAAACTTGATGAATCGCGCTCCTGCTTTTAAGACACTCGCGGTCCTCCCCAGAGCCGACATTTTAACAGAAAACACAAAAATGGACAAAATGTCACCGTTCTTCCTTGCGCGCTGTTCAGGGTCACACGCACTGTACGTGTGCGGAGCGCTGCGCACGGCAAGTCTCTCGCAGTTTGTTTCTCCGTAATTGGCTGGGACTTTTTTTTGTTGGTTTTTTTTTTTTTTTGCAAATCTCACACACAACAGTGTTCTAATGTTGGTCACATGAAAAGCAACCAAAATCGGTGCCACACTGGCGAGCTGACACGTCCTTTTTTCATTCCAAATCTCCTGGGCAGGCTCTGAACGATGGCGTAATCGAACCCCACAGATACGCTGACTTGTTATTGGCTGTTTGCTTGTCACTCGTACCAGGGTTTATGTTTATGACCCAGGGATGGCGCATGCTTGAGGGTTGCTCATGTGACCAAACCTCATGCCTGTTTACATTTTATTAAGTGTTATACTGAAACTTTTTTGATCGTTACCGTCGATAAATACCGATACCGTTTTATCGCCCAGCAATAACTAGTGCATCACGAAAGTACACAAAATGCCCGAAATGTATGGACGCCAAACTGTTGCCACAGCACACACTTGTACAGGATGTCTGTTTCCTGTAGAACTGCAATTTACCCCTTCACTAGAACCAAGAGGCCCAAACCTGTTCCAGCATGACAATGCCCCCGAGCACAAAGTGAGGTCTGGTGTGAGTGAGACACGGTGTGTCACGGTTTGTATGGAAGAACCCGAGTGGCCCCTGACCTCAACTCCACCGGGCTGAACGACGGCGTCCCAGTGCACCTCGCCCGACATCAGTGCCCGACTCCACTAACTAACTAACTGACCTCTTGTGAGCTGATGAGCACAAATCCCCACAGCTATGCTCCAAAATCTAGTGGAAAGCCTTCCCAGAAAAGCAGAGGTTATTACAGTGTAAACCAAAGGGCAAAGTTTTTTTCCCCCTCCACAATAAAACATGAAACAAGCCAACTGACATATTAACCAGGAATGATTTGCGAACTCTCCAAAACCGACGGCTTTCTGCAAAGCCAACATATATACGCTGAAAACGTCGGCCGAGTGGATGTTAGACAATCGATCATATTAGAACAAAATCCCGCTATCCAGCTGAGTTTTCACGCTTGCCGCAGTTCCAGACTGCACAGCTGGAATACAGTTACGCCCTCCCCGACTCTCCTCATACCTGAACTAGAGGAAATGCTCATTTTCCTGCCTTTATTAAGGGCGCATCTAGGCGATTACATCTTTAGTAACTACATTTAAAACTGTAACATCACATTAGCAGGGAGTGGGTTGGGACGGAGGGGATAATCAATACCATACAAACCTAGTCTATACAAGTGGCATTGATTAAGAAATGGCATGATGCCTTTTGCTGGTCATGCAGTGTGGCAGAGCACCTAAACAAGTCGCAGCAGTACACTAAGCACACCACAGCTTCTGGTTGCCTAGCCAGTTGGCATGTTGCATAACAACAGCAAAAAGAGAGGAGCCTTTGAGTACGCAGCCAATTATGCCCTCGGGGACGTGCCGACACATGGCGCTGCTGGGAATTGAACTTAAATCTTCGGTGGGGTGCAATATGTGCAATCCATTCTCTCAGCAAAAACCCTGTAGGGATATGCATGAACGAAAAGAAAAAAAGAAAGAAATCGAAATAAATAAACAAATTAATTAATAAAAGCGCACAAAAAAAAGCCAAAGCAATTTTTTCGCACTTATTTACACCTACAACACAGACATGGGAAACGTGTAGCTCAAAATATGTGCAGCGATTTGGACAGCACACTGGAAACCACCACGTTTTCACAGAACCCAGGATGGGTAAAGTCAAGTCGAACAAATAGGGGAAAATTATATTATATTTTTATATATATATATATATATATATATATATATATATATAAAAGACATTTTTCCTATAAAATGCAGCACCGCTTGTCTTCCTCATCAGGACTGATATGTTGAGTGTTTGTCCCAAAGACACACAACAGGATTGCAGCATAAAGCATCTATACGCTGGCAAGAAGAAAACACAGATTCGATTCGTTGTTCTTCGGAAAAAAATATTCCTGTTCAGCGTTGGCTCTCGATAGAGGAAAACAAAGTGAGAAAAACGCATTTTGCGTGATTAATACTTGAGCATACAGCAGATCATATAAAAGCAGACGCCTCATTTGACCAGTATTATGTGAAATATTCAGCTGATACAAATATTCATGATGTGACCCGTTACTGGGGGAAAGTATGTTATTATGCACTTTTTTCATCACATGGCGAGAGAAAATAAATAAATAAACAAACAAACAAATAAATAAATACACTCTTCAACCCTGACCAAGTAGATCCTGCATAAAAGAGTCAATATTATTGGTCTTTTTTTGGTCATTTAAATCATTACAGTTTCTTCCACTGGTGCATTTTCCAACGTGCAAAAACTGAATAATGACTACGTTTACATGGACAGCAGTAATGTAATTACTGGCCGTACTCTGAGTAAGATAATAATGTGATTAAGGTGTTTACATGAGTCGCTTTTAGAATACTCCTGTCATGTTCCCGTTTTACATGTTTAGAACAGAATTAGATTAAGAGCCTGCGTCATTACGTCACCGCGCCACGCCGTCTGACGTCCCTCCAGAATTTCACGTATCGACATGCAGTTCATCTTCGTTATGCTACCGTATACAGTTTTGGGTGGTTTTATTTATGAACGCTTTGAGTGCTGTTAATTATTTGCCATGCTAATAGACAACTGCTTGAAGCCATGGGCTGTGTCTCAAACCGCGTAGTTGCCGTCTGTATAGTAGCCGAGATACATGTATTTTTCCTCACTACAGGCCTATAGTAGGCAAGTATGCGAATTGGGACGCCGCCGTGCTCTCTTGAGCACTGCCGTGTGTGTACGTGTCCGGTCACAAAATGCGGTGAAAACTCCCAGACGACGTTAATGTGATTAAGATGTTTACATGTCTTAATACACGTCCATAACGCGACTACAACAGGAATACTCCACCTGTCTTAATTCAATTAGTGTTTACTTCGAGTATGACCTTAATTAGATTAAGGTAATTAAAAATGGCTGTTTACATGGTAGTTTCTTAATCACAATATTGTCTTAATCGGGTTAATAGTGGATTATTGTTGTCCATGTAAACGTACTGAGTGACTTTCTTTGATTGGAAATCCCTCAGCATACAACAGCAGCACTGATATGTTCAGCCGTAGCTATTAATCCGGAAGTTTCTGGGTTGCCACCGTTAAACCTACACCCATGTTAAATCCAGTAAAGTTAGGAAGCGATAGTAAATTTTGTCGGCCAGCGAGCTCGACTAGCATAACTTAAATTCCTGCTCATCTCTAAACCCATCTCATGTACAAATGAGTCAGTAAACACGCACACAATGGATGTGACAAATTAAAGGAAAACCCCATACAACGTGTATTAGTAAGATGTTGAGCCACATTCTTTCAAAAGATATTACCACAATAGGTGTTTTGATGATGATGATGACAGTGATGGAGAATGCTAACCAACACGGCATTCTCCGACAGCTGCTCAGGATCGAGCTCTGATTAGCAAGAAGCCCAAAGCATCACCCGCGTCCTTGTTAAAGCGTTCGGCGAGCCTGAAACCGAGGACCTTGTCACCCACATCACCGCTGCGATGTTTCATCACAGGACCAAGGTGGTCGTAACTTTGTGCTGATTCGCAGCGGCTCTTCTTTCTAATGCCTACACGACTTTCCGAATGTCCGAGTCGCCGCGCAGCCCACGCGACGTGACATTTATCACCTGCGGTCTGTCGTTTTGTGGAACGTAACGGGGTGCAAAACGACAAAATCTTGCTTTCTCACGAAAAAATAAACACGACAGCTATTCTGTGCGGATCTGTTAAGGGCAACCGGATGAAAAATAGATAGTAAGGATATAGGGAGGGAGAAAAAAAAAAGTTGCTATTTTTAGACTGTGCGCCACCACGAATCATCCGTTTTTGTTTATTATTACTCTGGTTGTTTCTAACCATCTTTTGGGTACGGCACGCAGAACAATTTCTTACAGAAGCAACATTATTGTGCTTTACACTTTGCCCTTGCTTTCACACACAAATTGATGGGCGGCAGAACTGGATTCAGGAATCTACTGCGCTCGACAACAGATGAATCGCATTTCCTCTCAGACTGGCACTGGCTGTTTCTCGGCACTGCTCTTGCTAGTCGCAGAAGCGCTCACACGACATGCCGGAATGTTAAACGAGTCTGAAAATAATCGGGGCATCTGCAACAGCTCAAACCGGCATGAACAGTGTCGATGAACCACTCGACGACGATTTGTTGCTGAGCTAAGAGGGTTACAGATCCTGAAAATTAGAAAGGAGTCTGTGACGGGGGAAATGGGTATAATCGCAGAACGTGGGCTAAGCGGTCCCAAACCATACCAGCAAAATATCTCCATTGCTGACAGGCGATACAGACTTAAAACTAGATCACGAGAATTTCTGGAATTTACTGCGACAACGATATCAATGACGATATGAGGAAACACAAACGTTGATCTAAAATTAAATCTCATTTTCTGTAACCAAACCAGTTCCAGATTGTACAGGTAGCTCCTCGTTTAGCGATAAACTCCTCCTCAGCTTCACGTCTGCCTTTCCGCCGTACTTGCTTTCACGCTGCACGTGAGCTGTGAACGGGTCGCACACAGAAACACATCATCAACCAGACTCTTATCGTAATTCTACTGTGGGGAGAATTTCTACCTGTATATCGCAATCGATAAGATATCGCCCCATCCCTAGTCTCCCTGCATATGTATATATGCGTGTGTATTTTTTATTTATATATATATAATAATCTATTTAAAATATTATGGCACACTGACTGCACGTGAAGTACACTCCTCACTCTCATCCAGTGCAAAGAAAGTGCCGAAATGCAACGCACTACTCTATGGGAGGCTCAAATAACACTGTATGGGTTTATAAAAAAAATAAAACAGTCCCAGGGAACAAAACCGCATCTTAAGTGCTAGGGCAATAAATGCATTTCTAGGAGCGCACAAAGAGACTCTGCGCATTAGGTTAAGCCAGTTAGTACGTGCTGGTGGGGGAAAAAATATATATATATATATACACCAGAGCAGAAAAGTGAAGTGAGGTCTTGAAGTTCCCATGAAACGGCTCCAGGGTCGTGAATTGATTCCGTGTGTCGACGTGTTTCCTTCTGAAAGAGGAACTTGGTGTGATGGTAAGTTGACGTACTTGATTGATTTACACAACAGCCAATAGCATGTGAACCCTGAGAGCGTGATCCAGCTAAATATGAAGAAGAGCAAAGGAGTCTAACCGAGAGGCACCCCCCCCCCCAACCTTGGAGGATTTCTCACTGCTGCTGCTTTCACCCACGCCTGCCGACTTTAACGAGGATGACATCCTAGACGAACGAGACGAAGAGTTAAATGATACATGTTTGAGATAAGGGTGAGCGTTTGTGGCACTGATGGTGACCGAGAGCCACAGGGTCATCGCCAGGAGGCATGTGATGTGTCTAAAGGGTTAGTTAAATATCACGCTCCTTGCTACAGCCCCAGCAGGATTTTACGGTCACAGAAATGAACACAAAATCAAGGAAACGCAAAACGACCACAGATTTGCATCGTGTGTCATCACGACATGCACTCAGCCAAAACTCTCTTCCATTCAGGCGTCGAACATGAGTACAGCAAAAAGGTCTCATCCACCAACAAACATCGCTGCGAAAGACAGCGCAAAACAAGTTCCTGCAATTGCGATTTCACTGATTCAAAAAACACGCAAATTTTACGACGCAAATTTTTAACAAAGCCGCAGCAATATCGAGCATTTTTGGCCGCGAGGATCAGAAAAAATAAATCCTGTATGGACTGTTGATGAAATTATACGGCTTAATTTATTCTTACTGATGAAGGAGCCCTGATGGAATCACGCTCTCAGTCTGAGGGAACAACACTCCAGCACTGAACAGCCTGGAAAAACACCGCTCTCAAAACGTCTCACATAACCGCCAACATGCACAAACTCCACCCTGTACAAAACGAATCAAATCCAACCACCAACGCATAGATGGTAAAGGGAACTAAAAAGGCGTTTACACGGCTACTACCGTAGCGCAAGGCTGTGTCCGAAATCGCGTCCGCCATTCGGCGCGGCCCCTACCGCACGACCCTTGAAACGGTACATACTAATCAGTACGCGTGTGTAGTATGACTACAATCCCGGACATACTACATCCGCCACGGCCATGTGACCTTCGACATAATCATAAACACAAAAATCTTAAAAGGGGGTCACCAGATTAATGCAGCCACAACGGCAAAATGCCCATCAGGAAAGCTAACTGAATTAGTAATGTAATGTGGGCAGGGTTAACAGGCTTGCTAAGACATGACGGAGAATCCCCCCCAAAAAAGGTTTCAAAAGCGGCTACACACCTTCAACAAGTTAATGTATTCAGGTATTGTTCAACAAGTCCTGTTTAACCAAGGTTTAATACGTAAAAACACGATGTGGGGTTTTTTTTTTAACCTCCCCGATCTCGTCCGCACCGGTCCCGTTGCATTATGGGGATTTTTGCTGCGTGGTGTGTGCGTCGGTTACACGCTTCAAACTCTCGCCAGGAGCAATGCACCGTGCGGGTATTCGGACATACTACTACCCTTCTGGAGTACTGCGATTCACCTACAGTGTAGTAGACAATTTCAGACGTAGCCAAAGGCTTCGCCAGCATGGGGGCGGGGCATATACGATTCAGGGGGCATTTCATTGGTTAAACACAAGACTGGTACAGGATGAGTCATCAAAAAAAAAAAAAAAAAAAAAAAAGGTTTTCACAAACGTGACTGTAAAATTAAAATATCTCAAATATATCCCCCCCCCCCCACATATCCTGTCGTATTGATGCATAGAAGACAAAGTTGATATAACGAGGTGTGAAGCAGCTGTTTTGATTTGAGGGGCAGTGTAAAGGCGCAGGCCGGTGGGGGATGAGAGCAAGGTCGTGCAGCGGTGCGACGGGACGGTGTGCTTCCGCTGTCCTAACAACAATGATCCGAGATCTCCCACCGTTCGCGTCCTTCTGATTAGTGACGGGTTTACCTCCGGGCTCAGAACACTTCAGACACACATCCACAGTGCTCCCATAATCCCAGGCTGGTCAGTAATGTCAGGGAACACCAGTCCGGTGCTGCTCGCAGACCACCAGACCCAACTGGCTCTTTAATTAGCCCAGCTTTGTTCGGATCAACCGTCGCGAAAGACTGCAGTTGAAACCCGTTTCCTAACCCTTCACTGTGTTTCTCTCCTTCGAGGCAGGACTGGCTTGCTCTTCACCTTCTCTGTCCTACTCGATATTTCATGACTTAGCATACAGTCCGAGCCACTGGGTCCCAAAAAACAAGGCTAGCTAAGCTTAGCAACCCGGCTACGGTTCGCTCTCTAAAGTAGGTTAGCGCTGATTTAGCGAAACCGCGCAAACCTGTGCTATCAATGCGGTGTTTATGAATTGGCCGATAACCGCAGATGTGTATCCGCGCCTGAGCGGCGCGTACTCGGGCCGCTCGGTAAAACGATACTTACTGGTGAGCTTCAAGTTTCCAAAGCCAGTCGAAGTAGCACCGGAGGCCTGAGCAGCCCCGGACTTTCCTGAAGAGCCTCCACCCGCAACGGCGCTTCCGGCGGCGGCTGCAGCGGCTCCCGGAGCCCCCGGCGGTTCGGCAAACGAGCTGGTCCTGGGCCGCCCGCTGCCGCTCATTTTCTTCTCTGTGAGTGTGCAGGGGCAGGGGGAACGTGTGCCGACTAACTAGGGCCAGGCGTTTGATGGCTATGTCGATTTAAACCACAATAACTATTATTTAAAAAAATAAAATAAATAAAGACTGCTTGAATGGTATATCGGCGGGGCTGTAACTCCGTCTTCTCTTTCTTCCCCCTGTCTGGTTGTGTGGTCCGACCTGACGTACAGCGACGTACTGAACGCATAGCCTTATGGGTAATGTAGTTCAAGTCGGCGCATCTGCTTGTATTCTGAAACTATAAGCATAACATTTTTACCGCATTCAACATTGTATGAGAATGGATCAATTGCGTCGAATTATTATTATTTTGCACAGACAATGTTTAATTTCACATTACTTTTTTTTTTTTAAATCAGCAGCCTACAACATCTTTTCGTCACTTGCAAACCATTCTGAAATATTACTATTAGGACTAGGAGAAGTGAATCAAAACTCTAAACCTCGTCTCAAATTTTCAAACATACTTCTGGATATATATATATATATATATATATATATATATATATATATATATATATATATATATTATATATTTATTTAATTTAATTTAATTTTATTTTTACTTCGGAAGCTTAATCAGTCGGATCAAAACAGGAGAATAGACCTGGCGTAACATGTGACTCCTCTAGGTCACGTCTGATTACAAGTGATCTCTAATGTGGCCATCTAAGCCTTAAAAATATTATAATTGATTTTCTGAGGAATATCTTCTTTAAATATATATATATATATATATGTATATAACTAGATGAAAACCCATACACAAGTTTGAAATGGAAGGTTTATTAATTAAGTTAAGAGACTGACGCAGACAGTAATGGTGCAGTGTGAAAACGGCTCTCTCTCGCGCGCGCACACACAGCTCAAACTTGTCTTCCGTTTGCGCTAAACAAGTTTTTTTTTTACTGACAGCTTCCAGGTCCAATCAGCGCCTCTGAAAAACGACACGTGACCCCCTAGGGGCGGGTCAGAATGCACACACTGCGGAAGACAACGGCTAGAGCGAAAAAAAAAGATACAATCCCTCACTCGCGGCGTTTATATAATCGCCCAAATCTTTCACAAAAAGTCGTGAATTGTCCGTGTTGATTTCTTCATTCGGCAGAAAACCGCGTGGAAGAGAGTATCGGTCCTGCAGATGCTGGAGAGCCCGCAGCATGAGGGATTGTCCAGGCGGTAACACACCGGAGAGAGAGAGAATGAGAGAGAGAGGTAAGTAAGAGATTCTTTTGAGCGCGGAGGGGAAAGAAGGCCTCGCCTGTGTGCGACAGACCTACGGAGAAAAGTGAAGAGCGCCGCCTAAAGACCGCCGCGCTCCGGCTTGGCAGAGCCGCGGACACCGCGGGGCGCTCGGAGAAGAGTCCGGAGAATAACGGAGAGCGCCGCCAAACGCTCGCCACGAGGCAAAACCACTCCATATTGCACGCGCCGAGGGCTGTTTTTTTTTTCGGCCCGAACCGCGTGTTAGCATCCCGAATGAAATCTGGCTAAATAACGCGTTAGTAACGTTTTTACTCTTCGTCATGGCTGCGTTAGACACGCGCATACTACCGCGTCAACAAATTCGACCAATTAACTCAACTCTTGCGTTATGCAAGTCATGGATAAAGTCGCATGACTGAGAAAATGCGTTGTTGCTTATTATGTCACCTGCATGGGTAATCATTGTGGTGTTTTCCTATCAGATAGCCAAATACTCCTACAATTGCTAATCAGCCCTGAATACTGACACCTCAAAAGGCTAGTGTATGCAGATGGATTACACAAATAATGGGCAGTAAGGAATTTGACCCTCAAATCAGATGTTCTCAATCAGAGGGCATTCACGTGCTCATTTCTATTCCATTGCCATTTTCTGGAACGCTGATCCTACACAGGGTCTCAGGGGAGCCTGGAGCCTGTCCCAGGGTGCGACCCCATCGCAGGGCACAATCACGCACCCACTACGAACAACTTAAGACATGCCAATCAGCCTACAGCGCAAGTCTTTGGACTGGGGAGGAAACCGGAGTACCCGGAGGAAACCCCCCACGCACAGGGAGAAACTTGCGGACTCCGCGCACACCCGGGCAGAGGCGGGATTCGAACCTCACACGATCATGTCATGGTCAAAATAATACACATGCATCAAATCCCAATATATCGAGTATAGTGTACATGAGAAGAACTCAAACATGGCATACATTTGTGAGCTTAATGCAATATGGAAACCAGTGTATGTTGATCTGTAGTAATGCACGCTGGGGTTGGGGTGGGGTTTTGGTGGGGTTGGTTGGGGGGGGGGCACCAAACTCCACCAGAAACACTACGATATGTTTAATCAGAAATATTTGTGTTTAACGATTTTGGTGCTTATTTGTTGGTGGTTGATGCGCTTTCTCGATTCCTGTGGGGAAGCTAAGCTACATCGATTTTTATCGCTGCAACTCGCCAGTCGCAGTACTATGACATAAGGCGTTCCTGATGTTGGTCGCCATAGGAACTTATCAGTGGGCGGAGCAACTTGCATTCCACTTTTGACAACAAATCAAGTTTTCTTGCCGCTAAAATGAGACATTTTGGAGGGAGAGCGTTTGTGTGTGTGTGTGTGTGTGTATATATATATAATACATATACAATAATAATATTCACCATATGAATACATATATATTACGAGATGAAGGAGAAACATCGTGTGCCCTTTGCCTCTGCGGTGAAAGCGCAAGTGCCGGAATGTCCGGGTCCACGACACAATTCGGACTCGCAGGCAGCATTAACCAAAGTAACAAATGGACCAGTGAAAATAAAAGAAATGAAAGCAAGTCAACTCGGAATTTCACCACAAAAATATATGTATATTAATTGTAATCATAAAGAATAATGAGAGTTGTTCACGCTTTAAGTATCAGCCAATGCACAAATCCAATCCTTAAAGTTACTTAGAGGTGGCAAGTTATGCAAAATTGTCAAAATGGCTGCAGACTTGGACTGTTTTTGTTCCGTGTTCATGTACATGATAAACAAACTACCAGTTGTCCAAATCAGAAGATGTCCAATCCAGTCCAGTGTTTTAAGCCAGAGTCATCATCATACTCGGTCAGATCTGTATGTCCCTACCTCCAGACAGTACCTCTACACAATGATGATTATTATAGCACAGTGAATGATCAAGGAGATAAATGTGAAACTAAACAGCTTGAATCAATGACTAATAGAAATGAAGTATTTATCAACTAATCAAAAGCATTCTGATTGCTTTTCCCCCCGTTTTCTCTGCTCCACAGGATAGATAATCATTAATAATACAGTTATATACATTTGCGGTCGGAAGTTTACATACACATCGTGAACATGAAGGTCGTGGCGATATTGGGCTTTCAATAATTTCTTTGCTCTTGTCTTTTTCTGGGGCAGAATGATTGTACAACATACATCTTTAATGAAAACAACAATTTGGTTCACAAGTTTAAATTTATTTGGGGGGGGGGTAAAGAACACTGTACCAACTGTTAAGCATGGTGGTGGTAGCAGCATGCTCTGGGGCTGTTTTGCTGCCAGTGGAACTGGTGTATTGCACACAGTGGATGGAATAATGAAGAAGGAGGACTACCTTAGAATTATTCAGTATAATCTCAAACCACCAGCCAGACGGTTGAAACTTGGACACAGTTGGGTGTTCCAACAGGACAATGACCCTAAACCCACATCAGAGCTACTTGTGAAATGGATAAAGCAGGCTAGCATTAAGCTTTTGGAATGGTCTTCCCAAAGTCCTGATCTTAACCGTATCGAAAATCTGTGGACTGTGCTTTAAAGTCGAGTCAGGGCCAGGAACCCAACAAATGTCATTAAACTTGACCAATTCTGCCAAGAAGAGTGGTCACATATCCAACCAGAGTTCTGCCAGAAGCTGGTGGACAGCTACCAAAAGCGTCTACTCGAGGTGAAACTTGGGACATTCAGCTAAATATTAGGTGTGCTGTATGTATATTTTTGACCTTGTGTGGACTACAGAAACCCCCAAATATATAAAAACTTGAAGCAAATTCTTGTTTTTTACTAAAGATGTATGTTGTACAATCATTCTGCCCCAGAAAAAGACAAGTTCAAAGAAATTATTGAAAGCCCAATATCGCCACGACCTCCATGATCACGATGTGTACAGTGGTGTGAAAAAGTGTTTGCCCCCTTCCTCATTTCCTGTTCCTTTGCATGTTTGTCACACTTAAGTGTTTCGGAACATCAAACCAATTTAAACAATAGTCAAGGACAACACAAGTAAACACAAAATGCAATTTGTAAATGAAGGTGTTTATTATTAAAGGTGAAAAAAATCCAAACCATCATGGCCCTGTGTGAAAAAGTGATTGCCCCCTAAAACTTAATAACTGGTTGGGCCACCCTTAGCAGCAACAACTGCAACCGAGGCTTATGCGATGCGGCAATGAGGCTTTTACAGCGTCCTGGAGGAATTTTGGCCCACTCATCTTTGCAGAATTGTCCTAATTCAGTTACATTAGAGGGTTTTCGGCAATGAACGGCCTTTTTAAGGTTATACCACAACATCTCAATAGGATTCAGGTCAGGACTTTGGCGCGGCCACTCCAAAGTCTTCATTTTGTTTTTCTTCAGCCATTCGGTGGTGGACTTGCTGGTGTGTTTAGGATCATTGTCCTGCTGCAGAATCCAAGTTCGTTTCAGCTTGAGTACACGAACAGATGGTCGGACATTCTCCTTCAGGATCTCTTGGTAGACAGCAGAATTCATAGTTCCTTTTATCACGGCAAGTCTTCCAGGTCCTGAAGCAGCAAAACAGCCCCAGACCATCACACTACCACCACCATTTTACTGTTGGTATAATGTTCTTTTTATGAAATGCAGTGTTCCTTCTACGCCAGATATACTTGGACACACACCTTCCAAAGAGTTCCACTTTTGTCTCATCGGTCCACAGAATGTTGTCCCAAAAGTCTTGGGGATCATCAAGATGTGTTGTGGAGAAATTGAGACGAGCTTTGATGTTCTTTTTGCTCAGCAGTGGTTTTCTCCTTGGAACTCTGCCATGCAGGCCATTTTTGCCCAGTCTTTTCCTGATGGTGGAGGCATGAACGCTGACCTTAACTGAGGCAAGTGAGGCCTGCAGTTCTTTGGACGTTGTTGTGGGGTCTTTTGTGACCTCTTGGATGAGTGGTCGCTGCGCTCTTGGGGTAATTTTGGGCGGCCGGCCACTCCTGGGAAGGTTCACCACTGTTCCATGTCTTCGCCATTTGTGGATAATGGCTCTCACTGTGGTTCGCTGGATTCCCAAAGCTTTGGAAATGGCTTTATAACCCTTTCCAGACTGATAGATCTCAATTACTTTCTTTCTCAATTGTTCCTGAATTTCTTTGGGTCTCGGCATGATGTGTAGCTTTTAAGGATCTTCTGGTGGACCTTACTGTGTCAAGCAGCTCCTATTTAAGTGATGCCTTGATTGTGAACAGATGTGGCAATAGTCAGGCCTGGGTGTGGCTAGAGAAATTGAACTCAGGTGTGGACAACCACATTTATAGTATGTTTTAACAAGGGGGGCAATCACTTTTTCACACAGGGCCATGATGGTTTGGATTTTTTTTCACCTTTAATAATAAACACCTTCATTTACAAATTGCATTTTGTGTTTACTTGTGTTGTCCTTGACTATTGTTTAAATTGGTTTGATGTTCCGAAACACTTAAGTGTGACAAACATGCAAAGGAACAGGAAATGAGGAAGGGGGCAAACACTTTTTCACACCCCTGTATGTAAACGTCCGACCACAACTGTATATTTTATTATATAATTATATTTTATATATATGTAAAATAAGTTTTTGTTTCAGATTGCCTGGTCGTCATGTCGCTGTGGAGCCGTCGCAGATATGATACCACTCTAAAAACTCCTTTATGACTTCCTCAATTCCTCTGTGACACGTTTACCAACCACAACAGGATTCCGTTCCTTGTTTAAATAAGCAGAGCACGTACACCTGTCCCAAGATAGAGGCATAGACAAAGAGACCTCTTTTGTTAGTACAAAAACCTGCACTGATCATGAGTGAACAGCAGGAAGAGTATGTGGAGCATCAGTACATGTGCAGTGAGTGCCAGCAGCTCTTCAATACTCTGGAGGAGGTGTTGATACACCAACAGGTGCACACTGGTACAGAAGTAGAAGACTTGGTGGCCATTTCCAGCCATGAGGACACCAGGGACAGTCAGTACCAGTGTCTGGAATGTGGCGCCCTTCTCAGAGACTCGGAGGAACTGCTGATCCATCAAGAGCTGCACATGAGGGAGGCAGGCCTGGATACAGAACATGGTGCGTAGGAGCTAGAGCAAATGGTTATCTTTAAGTGTATACGTCATAGATGTTTGTTATTCCTTACAGGTATGCTTTCTGGATATTGTTTCTGAAGTCTATATGTACGTTATGACCTGACAGAGTTTTGTGAGGTGGCAGAAACGGACGCGGCAGTTGCTGCAGTTCCGATCCACTACCAGTGCCTGGAGTGTCTGGCCCTCTTCGACACGGCCGAATTGTGGATGGCACACCGGCAGACGCACAAGATCAGCACACACAGCGACATGGCTGACACTGTGAGTATACACACCATTCTGCAGTTTAAATAGAAAAGTTGCTACGCCGTGCTTTTACAATAAATATTCGAGACGTTGCAGAACTGCGTCTCATTTGCTGAGCAGTGCCGTTCGAAGGCCATGTTGAGTAACGTTTAGTCAGTCCATACAGGATTTCGCTTTTTAAAAAAAATAGTGATTTTTGCAGCCAAAAATTCTCGATTTTGCTACGGCTTCTTTTTTTTTTTCTTCAAAATTTGCGACGTGCGGGGGGTTTTTTGTGCTTTTTTTTTTGGAAAACCGCTCAGATTTGCGAAATTGTCTTTTGCAGTGATGTTTGTTGGCAAATGAGACCTTTTAGCTGTACTCCTGTACAATGCATGTTGTGATGGTGACATGACTCATCTTGGTACACATCTGCAGCAACTTGGAAAAATGGCAAGCTCCTGTGAATATCGAAAGTTTGCTTGATTTTGCATTCATGTCTGCGATTCCTCGAGGTTCAATAAATGTCTTATCCTGCTCCGGGTCACAGTGGTTTAAATGGCTAATTAATGGCTGTAGAATTAATGGCAATGGATAAGGTTTATTATGTGGATGCATTGTTCGCAGTATAACATATCCTGCTGTTTTTTTGTTTTTTTTTTAATTATTATTGTTGTTTCAGGATTATGTTCTACAGCCAGACGGTTCAGTCACCCCTGTGTGCAAAGTGCAAAATCTGGTGCTAGACGAACAGAGAGCCGGAGAGATCCTAACGTTAGCCCAGGTACTTACGGATGGATCATTTGCTCTAAATAATACTAGTTTATACATGATGGATTGTAATCTAGTAGGAAGTAAGTAAAGTGGAGGTATTAAAACCTTAAAGGCGTTTCACTTATCTGAGGGGATTCCTGATATGAGGAATCCCCTTGTAATGGGTGCCAAAACATCTTCAAGGTTGTAACTCGGATCTAGTCACCTTTATTTCATAGTAAACCGGGTGCTGTGCAGTTGTGGATTTTTTTAGTTTTGTTTGTTTGATCTGTTTACCAGGCTCTTCGAGAGCAGCAGTCTCCACCCAAGCCTAGTGCTCCACCCAGAGGTACTCTTCTTCCAAGCACCCAGTCCGTGCCTGGCTCCACTTCTGCCATGCTCCGCCTCCAGTTCTGCTCTGCCCAAGCTATTGCAGATGGCTCCGCCTCAACGAGCAGTCGCAAAGCCAAACTCCTCCCTCCACTTCTCCCTTCTGAGCCAGTCAGGCTTGAGAACGGCATCGCTACGCTCAACCTTCTCCCCGCCGTTGAGCGTGCAGACTTGGGGAAGCACGGCGAGGAAGAGGTGTTAATCATTCATCCATACGAGTGCTCCGAATGCAACCTGCTGTTCAGCACTCCGGAAGATTTTCTTCACCACCAAGGAGAGCACTTTCTGGCTCAGGACAAAGAGAGCGGGGGCGCCGGTGTCATGTTAGGCTACGAAGACGGCGCTAGGGCAAGGGAGGATGAAGGAAGGAAAGGTGACGAGGGGAGTAAGGCAGAGCTCGGGAAAGGCCAGAGCGGAAGGCGTTCGTACACGACAAGGTTGGCGGGTCTCGGGGTCAATTCGTCTATTTCGTGTGCCAACCTGCGATGCGAGGAGTGCAAGAGAACTTTCACCACAGCCAATCGGCTGGCAGCACATCTCCGAGTGCATGAGCAGGGAACGCATGAATGCCCTGAATGCGACAAGGTGTTCAAGAAGGCAGGATCACTGCATACACACATGCGCACCCACTCCGGGGAGGCCCGCTTTCTGTGTGTAGACTGTGGGCACAGCTTCACTACAGAAATGACCCTTATCATACACAGGTATGGAAACGAGGAGTGCTTTCTAGCCAGATAAAGATATATATATATATAGATATAGATATAGATATATATATACAGTGCCTTGCGAAAGTATTCGGCCTCCTTGAACTTTTCAACCTTTTGCCACATTTCAGGCTTCAAACATAAAGATATAAAAAAATTTTTTTTTGAAGAATCACCAACAAGTGGGACACAATTGTGAAGTGGAACGAAATCTATTGGATTTTTGAAACTTTTTTAACTAATAAAAAAATGAAAAGTGGTGTGTGCAAAATTATTCGGCCCCCTTGCGTTAATACTTTGTAGAGCCACCTTTTGCTGCGATTACAGCTGCAAGTCGCTTGGGGTATGTCTCTATCAGTTTTGCACATCGAGAGACTGAAATTCTTGCCCATTCTTCTTTGCAAAACAGCTCGAGCTCAGTGAGGTTGGATGGAGAGCGTTTGTGAACAGCAGTTTTCAGCTCTTTCCACAGATTCTCGATTGGATTCAGGTCTGGACTTTGACTTGGCCATTCTAACACCTGGATACGTTTATTTGTGAACCATTCCTTTGTAGATTTTGCTGTATGTTTGGGATCATTGTCTTGTTGGAAGATAAATCTCCGTCACAGTTTCAGTTCTTTTGCAGACTCCAACAGGTTTTCATCCAGAATGGTACTGTATTTGGCTGCATCCATCTTCCCCTCAATTTTAACCATCTTCCCTGTCCCTGCTGAAGAAAAGCAGGCCCAAACCATGATGCTGCCACCACCATGTTTGACAGTGGGGATGGTGTGTTGAGGGTGATGAACATATCGTTTTGCATTGTGGGCAAAAAGTTCGATTTTGGTTTCATCTGACCAAAGCACCTTCTTCCACATGTTTGGTGTGTCTCCCAGGTGGCTTGTGGCAAACTTTAGACGAGACTTTTTATGGATATCTTTGAGAAATGGCTTTCTTCTTGCCACTCTTCCATAAAGGTCAGATTTGTGCAGTGTACAACTGATTGTTGTCCTATGGACAGACTCTCCCACCTCAGCTGTAGTTCTCTGCAGTTCATCCAGAGTGATCATGGGCCTCTTGGCTGCATCTCTGATCAGTCTTCTCCTTGTCTGAGCTGAAAGTTTAGAGGGACGGCCAGGTCTTGGTAGATTTGCAGTGGTCTGATACTCCTTCCATTTCAAAATGATCGCTTGCACAGTGCTCCTTGGGATGTTTAAAGCTTGGGAAATCTTTTTGTATCCAAATCCGGCTTTAAACTTCTCCACAACAGTATTACGGACCTGCCTGGTGTGTTCCTTGGTCTTCATGATGCTCTCTGCGCTTTCAACAGAACCCTGAGACTATCACAGAGCAGGTGCATTTATACAGAGACTTGATTACACACAGGTGGATTCTATTTATCACCATCAGTCATTTAGGACAACATTGGATCATTCAGAGATCCTCGCTCAACTTCTGGAGTGAGTTTGCTGCACTGAAAGTAAAGGGGCCGAATAATTTTACACGCACCACTTTTCAGTTTTTTATTTGCTAAAAAAGTTTAAAATATCCAATAGATTTCGTTCCACTTCACAATTGTGTCCCACTTGTTGGTGATTCTTCACAAAAAATTTAAATTTTATATCTTTATGTTTGAAGCCTGAAATGTGGCAAAAGGTTGAAAAGTTCAAGGGGCGCCGAATACTTTCTCAAGGCACTGTGTGTGTGTATATATATTATACACCCATTGACTAAAATGTAATAAGTGCACATTTAATAAATGTTTTTTTCCCCATTTTCTAGGAAATCCCATACATCTGAGCCTCTCCACAGGTGCCCTTTCTGTGCCAAAACCTTCACCAATATGACCAAGTTTCTTTACCACCGACGCACTCATACTAACCGTGAACCAGTTAGCTCTGCCTCCACAGTAATGCTCTGAACACACCTAGGACAATGTTCCATACTATTCTGAGTAATAGACAGTATGGGCCTGTATTAAACATAAATTAATCTTTTGTATATTATTCTTGTGCAGGTTACGCTGACGCAGCGGATGCCTCTATCTATTATGCAAAGGGCAAGAGAACGAGAGGCTGTGTGGAGAAAACAGAAACATGCAGCACTCCTGGCTCCTGCAAGTGCCGATACGGACACAGGGGAGAGCATTCTGGAGGCTGCAGCTTCTCTCTCTCAGGCCGCTGTAACCGTAGAGAACGGAGTGGAGTCTAAGGATCATACGACAGAAGCAGCACAAAAGCAACAGTCAAATCCAGACAACAACCTTAACATGGACTCTATAGAAGATTCAGACAAATGGCAGGCTCCCATTACGGAAGACGATATCAAGTTCCCTTGCTCTACCTGCAAAAAAATGTTTACTTCCCAAATCCGTTTGTTAAGTCACCGCCAAACCGCGCACTGCGGTGAGCGCCGCTTCAAGTGCAACGTATGCGGAAAGCCTTTCAAGAAGCAGATCCACCTGCGGAACCACCTGCGCACGCATACAGGCGAACGTCCGTTCCAGTGCAGTGTGTGTGGCAAGACCTTCTCTTCACTGGCCAACCTCACTCGCCACGGCCTGACTCACACCGGGGTGCGGCCATACCGCTGTGATGTATGTCACAGGACTTTCACACAGTCCTCTAACCTGCGCCAGCACCGCCTGCTCCACAGTAACCCCATACCCTCAGCTTGCCCGGACTGCTCAGCAACGTTCATCCGGCCAGCGAAGCTGGTGGCACACAGATTCCTTCACCATCCAGGAGCACCAGCGCCGTACCCCTGCCCGCATTGCCCCGAAGGATTCTTGCGCAAGAAGCAAAGGGATCTGCACGGCATGGAGGAACATCCCAACTTGACACACCCTATTACAGATGCTACTCATGAATCAGGGCTTGAAGGTCAGAAAACATCTACTGAGAGTGTAGAGCATGCTGTTCCTATAGTCCCGAAGCCATATTTGGACTGCACCATTTGTGGGAAGCGCCTGAACTCGGCTGCAAATCTGCGCCTCCATCAGTTGAGCCACGGACTGGGACCAGGCCGCCCACGTGGTTCCAGCTCAGCCTTTGGGAAATCACACCCATGCCCCGTGTGTGGGAAGTTGTTTGTTTCTGCATCAAGCGTCACGTTGCACCAGCGTGTCCACACGGGTGAGAGACCATATCCTTGTGCTGCGTGTGGTAAGCGCTTCCGGCAGAACACCCACCTGCGCGAGCACCTGCGCACGCACTCAGGTGAGCGGCCATTTCGCTGCGAGTTCTGCAATAAGGGTTTTGTGCAAAGAATGCATCTGGCCGAGCACAGACGGACACACACTGGGGAAAGACCACACCCATGTGCAGAATGCGGAAAGACCTTCAAGACCGTCTCAAACCTGAGGAACCATCGCAAGACTCACAACAAGGCACAACAAGAGCAAGGCAAAGATGATAAAATGGAGACCACCATGGAGAGCAGTATTGCGACGCTTGCTGTTGTGAATGCCTCGGACATGAACTTTTGCCAACAGGGTGTCCAGCTCGGGCAACCACAACTCATACAGATCCAGACTTCTGGTCTGGAGCAGGTGCGTAACTGTTAGGGTTTTATGCTGTGACAAAGTACAGTAGAGTCAATTAACAGGACTCCGATGTTCGAGTCCCAATCTAGTAATACTCTCTCACTTCTTGTCTTCTCTTGCTTTGTCAGACTCAAGGCACTCCCACCATCATGTGCAATGAATTTGGAGAAGCAATAGCAATCATCGAGACGAGTGGCGATCTGGCGGAGGCTATAGAGCTTTACCACACAGCCCTGGAAGGCGGGATTAACATGGACACCATCACTCTGGACAACCTGCAGCTTATGTGAAATCAGCAAGCGCAGTTCATTAGACACCATATTGTGGGACACTTAAGAGTGAGGACAGAATGGGAATTTAGAATTGATTTGATCGACACTGTAATAGTGGGGAAACTGCCTCACTCTGGCAATTAGCATTGATCTTAAGGGATGATAAGGAGTCTAGAAAGATTAAATGACTAGGTGTGTCCGTCTGAATTGCAGCTTGTGATTAACAACGCCAAACATCTTCAATTCAGAGAGACTGAAGATACCAAAACTGAAGATGATTGGGACCATTAATATCAGAATTATGGTAGTGACCCCTTGTTGCACCACGTTAAGACAAATATAACTGCAGGATACATGCAGACTACTTTTTTTTTCAGGACAATACACTGTTTTGGGGCAGGCTCCTTGAAAGGAACTTTTACTTTACAAACATAGATGTGAACAGGAAACCACGACCACATGAGAAGATGTCTTAACAGATGCAAGCACTCACCTTAGGCCTTGTGATGAGGTAATGCATAATGGAGACAGTTGAGGAGTGCTTTTGCTGCTTAACCTGATTTTACAAGTCCATAGGTGTCTGTTGAATATGTTCTTATAAATGTTTTTTTTTTTAATCTGTACAATCTGAAATGTCAAATATTGTAAATAAAAATTTTCAGTTTGTCTCATGGTTGTAATGGTGTTTCTGTGGCTTGGGAAGTAAAGAAGAAGCCTTTTATTTGTCAGTGAAATTCTTTTCTTCGCATATCCCAGCTTGTTACAAAGTTGGGGTCAGAGCACAGCGGTGCCCCTGGAGCAGAGAGGGTAAAGTGGCAGTTTGTTGGTGCTGGGGGCTTGAACCCCTGACTTTCTGATCAGTAACCCAGAGCCTTAACCGTTTGAGCCAACAATGCACTGTGTAACTGTAGATTCAAGTTCAACAGTGTGGTTATAAGGAAATTGTCATGGAGTGTTTAGATGTAAATTCATTCAAATTAGCTCTATCCGCAACAATTACGCACTATGTGAGCAATAGTATGTGGATACTTGACCATCACCCCCATATGTAGGCCTTCTCTAGACGTTTTCCACAATGTTGGTGGCACATGATTATTTAGAATGTCTGCATGCTGTAGCATGATGATTTCCCTTCAGTGGAACCAAGGGGCCCAAACCTGTTCCAGCATGACAATACCCCTGAGCACTAAGTGAGGTCCATGAAGACATGCCTTGACAAAGTTGGTTTGAAGGAACTTGGTAGAGAACTGACTAACACCTTTGGCATGAATTGGATTGCCAGGCCTCCTCACCCCACATCAATGCCCAACCTCATTTATGCTTTTAGCTGAAATAGTCATATATCCCTAAAGCCAGGTTCCATAATCTAGATGTCCACAAACTTTTGGCCATATACCAATCAGCAATAACATTAAAACCACTGAAACATGAAGCAAATAAGATTGATCTCATTACAGTGGCACCTGTGAAGGAGTGGGAGATATTAGGCAGAAAGTGAACAGTCAGTTCTTGAAGTTGATGTGCTGGAAGCAGGAAAAATGGGCAAGTGTAAGAGTCTGAGTGACTTTTACAAGGGCCAAATTGTGATGGCTAGATGACTGGGTCAGAGCGTCTCCAAAACAGCAGGTCTTGTGGGGTGGTCCAAAGAACCAGCGACAGGGTCCTGGGTGCCCAAGACTCATTGATGCAGGGAAAGAAGGTGGCCTGGCCTGATGAATCACATTCAGCAAGCCGGCCGAGGCAGTGTGATGCTCTGGGCAATGTTCTGCTTGGAAACCTTGGGATCTGGCATTCATGTGGATGTTGCGTTGACACATACCACCTACCTATACATTGCAGACAAAGTACACCACTCCGTGGCAACGGCATTCCCTAGTGGCAGGATAATTCACCCTGCCACACTGTAAAAAAAAAAAAATGTTCATGAATGGTTTGAGGAACGTGACAGAGTTCAAGGTGTTGATTTGGCCTCGGAACTACGCCGATCTCAATCTGGTCGAGCATCTGTGGGATGTGCTGGACAAACAAGTCCAATCCAACTTACAGGATCCTTCTGCTAAAGTCTTGGTGCTGGATACCACAGCACACCTTCAGACATCATGGGAAGTCCATGTCTCAGCAGGTCAGAGCTGTTTTGGGGCACCAGTAGGACCTAATCAATTGGGGTGTTTTTTTTTTTTTTGTTGGTTGGGGGTGTGTGGTGTGGTTTTATTAATTTTTTTAAAATAAAATTTTTTGAGTTTTTTGGGGGGGCACCACCACATCATATTTTTTTTGTTTTTTTTTTTTGTTTTTGAAAAAAAAAAAATTGAGAGAGAGAAAAAATAGTGTTTTTTTTTTAAAAAATGTATTATTAAAATGTACCTACATTTCCAGGTATAGGTTAAAAGCTATAATTTGCCCTCACGGTGTAGTACAAACTGCAACGCACAATCTATATTTTGTTGTGACTATAAAGAAGAAATGCATCTGTAATCTTGAATCTCATGCTGAAAGTAGCCATTACCCATAAGCTGGGTAAATTTTGTCCATAAAGTGAAGCACCTAATCCATAAGATTCTCAGAAAGGTTGTGGCATTCAAATGATACTTGTTTGGTATTAATGGGGGCCCAAAGTGTGCGAAGAAAGCATTCTCCACACCATTACGCCACCATCACCAGCCTGAACTGTTGACACAAGCGAGGTTGGATCCATGGATTGATGCTGTTGATGCCAAATTCGGATTCTACTATCTGCATGAGAATTGAGATTCATCGCCCCAGGCTACATTTTCCCAGTCATTAGCTGTCCAGTTCTGGTGAACCTGTGCTCACCATTATACAAGCTATAATGTCCAACGTGGTCTTCTGTTGTTGTAGTCCATCTGCCTCAGGTTCAGAGTGTAGTTCCGAGATGCATTTCTGCTCAGCGTGGTTGGTTGTAAAGAGTGACGATTTGAGAGTTACGTGAACATCCGCCCAGATATCTTGCTGTGCTCACTACAAAATGCTGCTTCCTGTGTGAACAATTTACACAAAAAGCGGTTTACGCAGAACAGAAGTGTTGCTGTTTATTTGAACATCTATTTATTCATATACTGAGAGAAATAGATACAAATGTAGAGCTTATTTGTATAAATCTTTTCACATAATTAGCAAAATGTTAATATTCATTTTTTTTCTTTTCTTCCCCATTTGTTTTACAATTTTTCAGTTCCTGTAATGGCATTGCTTAACGTTTAATAATGCTCCTTACTATGATACAGAGCCATGAGACTCCACCAGAACTATGTACAACACAAACAAGCCTTACACAGCACAATCACGGACACCCTGCCTGCTTCTCCTCTTCTTCCACCTTTCTCTCGAAGCTCAACCTAAAGTAGCCGAGATGTAGAAAGACCAATAAAGTGACAGAAGGAGGGAAAAACAGGAATGATGGAACAGGGTAGGAATGTTAGTGGAGAAGGTTGATCTAGAGCTAAAAGACTGGGATTTCCTGGACAACATAGGAGCATGTAATATATTTATGTTCTTGAAAAAAAATAAAATAATAATAATAATCATCACATCGCTGTGATTATGAAGATATGGTCAATAAAAGGAAAAAGTTGAATGTCGCAGGTGAAGTGCGATTTTTTGAGGACAATCGAAGAGTGGAGTTTTTTTGCTCCAATCCTCTCATAGTTCCATCCTCGAAAGCAAGACAAAAAGGTGCAGTATGTTGGTTATACGGATCAGATCCACAAGAACAGTATTAATAAGAACAGTAATGAGAAATTCAATAAAATATTGACCTGTAGACTAATAGTTAAATTAAAAGTCAAGTTTGCTTTTTCTTAAAAAAAAAAAAAAAAAAAAAGTTATCTTATAGTAAATTCCTAACAATGTATCTCACAATCCTTTCGACCTCCTCATATTAACTTGAATAAAATGGCATGGAAAGAAAAAATTAAATATGTTTCTTAATATATATGAGGAAAAAAAAAACACACAAAAGAAACATGTCCAATCAATGGCCATAATGTGCCCACTGACCTCCCTTCTGATAACGCCTTCCTTCATGGCTGGCGTGACTGGCATACACTGCAGCCAATCATAGGAAGAAGGGGCTTGTAAAAGCTAAGCTAGTCCCTCACTCAAGCTATTCAGTGCCTTGACAATGCTCGCTGATAAAAAGCTTTTAAAAGTGAAACACAATGGAAGTAGGGAAAGGGGAAGTAAATATCAAAATATACGAGTCCGTTAAGTCTTCATCATGTCTAAAACCTTGCCAGTGGAGGCCGGCCTCCCAATGACTGGCAGTAAACCATGAGCCTATGACAAACCATCTGTGGCCAACTGATACTTCCATATGTGTCACGATTATAAAAAAAAAAAAAAAAAAACAAAAAAAAAACACAACAGTTTAGTCTGTAAAGGAATTTGATGCCCTCCTAAGTCCTGCCTTTGTATAATAGCAGGGTTGCCTTCACTGTTTACAGAACAATTCTGTAATCTTCAAGTCTCAAGAGTCCAAAGGAAGCCTTCGCAGTAAAATAATGCTTTTAAGTTCAAGTGTGGATATTTAAGACAATGAGAAGTGTGTGTAAGTAAATGTGACCTATGCTCGAGTCTTTTGAAATTAAAGGTCTTTTTAAAACATGAAATACTGTAGGATTCAGTTGAAACCCCCAGGTTGTGTTGGGACCTCCCTCTCTGAACATCCATTCCTCACTCGCACTCTGAGATGAGCAATACTCGTGTGTCCTATAGATGCAGGAGGAGGGATCTGGCTATCGGTCAGTCCTCTTGCTTAGTCCATCGAACTCATCTGGTGGAGTCCAGTGAATCGCCTGCGTTCCTGGGCTCTTCAGAGTTGCTTTGCTCCTCGTCTCGCTCCGCCTCTTTTTCTGCAGACCCGGACCCGCCTCCTCCATCGTTGGCTGCGGGCCCAGACGGGCCCGGTAAAGAGGCAGGGTCAGAAGTCCCTGCGATTTCGCTGGGTGCAGCCGTTTGCATGATCTTTTGGCGGACCTCGCGGATCTTCAACTGCAAACACACCTTGGTAGGGAAGATATCGGCATATCGTGCCTGGAATGCAGCAGTGGCCTGGGCTACAGAGGAAAATATATGAAACGTGTGTGAAGATTATACAAAGGATTTTCTGCATGAGCACAGGAGAGTCTATCTGCTTATGCTTTCTATTTGTGCTTTTTATTTTCCTAAAACAGCATGATCTGAAGTATTTTACTCCTCTTATACCACCGCAATTTGGTAATAATGCTGCAATTCATTCAATAACGACACGTCGTATTTCTTATACATTTAAAGTTATGTTTAATGTTTGTGGAATGTCCACAGAACAAGTTAGTAACGGTTATCTCTTAAGATTATAATAAGCTACATCTTATGTTCGGACTGTTCCAACGCACTCGGGCTAAATAAACATCTCCTCACGGAAAACATCACCATATCAACAATTACACATTCATAAAAACCTTAGTACACTAGCTCTAGAACTTGTTGCGGTTATCGAAAATGAATCAACACCATCTTACCTTCTGACCAACTTAATAGAAAATCCAACAGCACTCTGGTATAAATATTTTACTAGTAATTAATCAGTATTTATGTATTCGAGTCAAAGTAATAAAGCGATTTCTTATGGAATCAGTATTTAGGCACTTTTTTTTAAAAGTAATCCCTGCCATAATGAAAGTTTGATTGGTGTGTGTGTGTGTGTGTGTGTGTGTGTGTGTGAGTGAATGAGTGAGTGAGTGTTTGTTGTTACCTGAAGGGAAGAAGCCATGCTCCTGGAACAGCTGCATGACGAGAGCTCTCCTCTGATCCAGAGTTCTTCTCAGAGAGGAGTATGGCACCTTGTCAAATTCCAGCTCGCCCAGTATGTCCTCCCCATCTGTACCTGCCACAGAGAAAGAGACAATAAGACATCAGGAAGTCGAAATGCATGAGGGGTTTGTCTCTCTACTTGAAAGTCAGTATGAAGCTTGACTTGTCTTACCTGGCCTATCAAAGGTAAATATATCACCCTCACACTTGGCAGCGCTTTTGGGTGTGTTAGGTTCTGAGCTGCAGCTAGACCTGCGCCGGCTCTTTCTCTTCGGGGAAATGGGGTCATCCGTGGAGGAGTCTAAATCTGCACATGAGATAAGCATTTGTATTATTATTATTATTATTATTATTATTAGCGTTAAGTATGCATGTTGCTGAACACTAAACCCTTTGTTCTTGCCTCTCTCACCGGTCGAGTTCTTCCTCTTCCTGCGGTAGCTGCCCAGAATGGCGCGTGGAGAGGTGGCCAGGCTCTGCAGGGTCGGCGAGGGAAGCACCTCCTCTGGACGAAACTCTGGCAGCTCAGCAAATCGCTCCTCAAAGTACACCTCTGACAGGACTCTGCACACATCAAATGCAGTTCAAGTCAAATAATCAAAGTCGTGGAACAAAACAATGATATGAAATCAACGTTCATGCAAGTGGGCTGATGGTAAAATGTAAAAACGATAGATTGAGCCAATTTTGTCCAAAAAAAAGAAAAAGGAACTCACTTGTCAACTGAGTCAAATGGGCGCTTCAGTGGTGGGGGGCGGGACTTAAGCTTTTTAGGAAGAGGAGTATCTTTGTCTGACTGCGGACAGGGTGGGGCAGGCTCTGACGCTGATTGAGGTAACGGAGAAGAGGAAGTAGAGTCTTTCCATTCAGCCTGTCAGAAAAGCACAAAGAAATCAAACGAATCCTCTCTAAGCTGCACGAGACAGTGAGAGTTGATATCAATTCTGACTTTGGACTTCGTAGAGGGTGAAAAAAGACACAAATAAATAAAAAAATCATTAACAAGGAACTTTTGCCCCTGTTGTCACCCTGCTTCATTTCAACTGTCTAACAGTAATTGCTAGGAAAAGAACATGGCACGAACGCGTTCCGCTAACAGGGAAACGACCGTGGCACTTTATTATGCTTGACACTTGAGTGGGAAGGATGATGTGAGGTATTAAAAACGTTTCATGGCTTGCCAGCATTTTCCCTCAGAATAACCTGCTTTTGCATAGATTTCCACTTGGTCTTAAAGAGAGTCCCAACTACTTAATTAGCATGCGTGCCACACGGCAATCTCCGAACATTTTCTACACAACACGAGTGGAAGTAGGGCAGACCTGCACGCATCGTGGGTGGTGGATAAGCACCAAAAACTGTGAATTCTCATTATGCTTATTACATGCTGACCCACAGCTTTGAAGAGCCACTTGAAATGGATACAGAGAGTCTGAGAAGCATTCATTAACGATTCAGTAATACACAGCAAATGTTCATCCTTAGCGACTTGGCCATTTGATTCAATAATTTCAAAATAAATGATCCTGACCCTAATATTATCCTAATGAGGGCGAGACTGCACTGGTGTTTAATTACTCGCATCACAGTAACGGCAGATTTCAAATTCGGTATCATACATGCTAATAACGCGGATAATACAATGGAACACTGTGTATCGGGTTCAGACAAGATAAAGCTATATATACACACACCCTGTCGGTCAAAAGTTTGTGGACACCTGACTGTAATGTTTCTCATGATCTTGAAAACCATTTGATCTGAGGGTGTGTGATTAAATGTTTGAACTCGGTTTTGTAGACAAAAAATATAAATCGTGCCAACGTATTCATTTCGTTCATTAGAAAACTAACATTTTATTTACGATATATATACACATTATATATATATATATATATATATATATATATACATATATATATATATATATATATATATATATATATATATATATATATATACACACATATATATATATACATATATATATATATATATATATATACATATATATATATATATATATATATATATATATACATATATATATATATACATATATATATATATATACATATATATATATACACATATATATACATATATATATATACACACACACACACACACATATATATATATATATATATATATATATATATATATATATATATATATATATATATATTATTATTATTATTTTTTAAATGGCTGATAAGTTTCGAGCATAGCCGGGAAGTCCTTTAATTCTGTTTAAAAAGCATCTCAGGGAGATTCCTCAAGACATCGGTTGTGAAAATGCCAAGAATACATTTCTGGAAATTCTAGGCAAAAAAGGCTTTCTACTTTGAAGATGCTAAATTCAATTATTTTGATTTATTTCGAACTTTTTGATCACAACATAATTCCCATTGTTCCATTTGTGTTACTCAAGAGATTTGATGACTTTATTATTATTCTAAAATGTGGAAAAATAAAAAAATAAAGAATATATATATATATATAAAGCTTATCAATCCTAAGTGCAAGAATGATATATTTGCCATTTCAAAGTACACCATATCACTGCATTATCGGAATGTATTTATGATCCACAGCATGTAGCATGAGGGAAAAAAATGCACTATAATGCAATATATTATATTTTCTATTTATTTATTTAAGGATAGGTGCTTAATCTTATTATACGGAAGAGGTATTGGTAATGGTCACCTCTTTAGCATTGGCCTCTTTGCTGCGTGTGCTTGTGGAACCAGCTTCACCCACGTTATGAGCTTCAGCTTCCGAAGAGCCATCGTCAAGCGAGGTGGGAGCAGCAGGAGTCATTTCTCCCGATTTATCCACCTCAAAGGAGAAACAGCTGCTGCTCTCTTTCTCCTTCTCTCTTTCCCTCTCTTTCTCTTTGTCTTTCTCGCGCTCTTTCCCTCTCCCTCCTCCATCGTAGCAGCCGACGGGGATGTTGGCCACTGTGGCTTTGACCTTCTGAGGAGGCCTGGCTGGTTTAGAAATGGCAGCTGGAAAAAGGATACAAGAGCATGAATTCAGATCGTTCTTGGGATACGTGAAAACCATAAATAGCTATTTTTCCTCCTCTGATCTTTCTACCTGCAAGTGGTGGCTGAGCTGGACTGGCAGACTGTAGAGGCAATGTCGCACCAGGCGGTGGAGCCGTTGAGCTGCTGCCAACTTTAGTCAGCCTGTCAGAGTGAGAGAGAAGTGGTTTGTCGGTCTGTCTGTCCAGCTCAGCGTGTGCAGGACCGTGACCTGGCCTGTCAGGGGCCGTCAGGGTCGTAGGTGTCACAGAAGTGGTGGAAGTGTGTTTGGGAAGGATGGAAGGGCTTGAGACCGTATAGACCACACCAGGTGGCACTGTTGCTGGAGACACCACCCCTGTCGCCAGGGTGACGGTGGCAGAAGGGTAGATGGCTGTGATGGCTGGGTTGGGAGACTGGGGCGGTGCTAACAAAGGAGGTTGACCTGTTGAAACAAGAAAACGATTGAATTCATTATAAAATACTATTTCAAAACACAAAGCTATGGCTGAGGAGCAATTTTGCAACAGTGTATTCAGTTAAAAGAATACTTTAGCCAAATTCCACCCCAAACAGATGTTTGGTGTTTAATGGTCATATAAGAACCACCCTGAGTGATATAGTTCTCCATAAGCCTCAGGGCTCCAAGGCAAAACTAAAGAAGGACACCAAACTCATTCTGGTTGATTGATAATGTTTGGGGTGAGAGGTAAACTGTGTAAATGTTACACAGCTGATACACTTCACATACACTAACCAGCAATAAGTGGCTGCACTAAGGTCTGTCCCGAATGAGTGATCGCTGTAAAGGTGGCCAAAGGAGACGGCACATATGCTGATCCAGGTGCTGGAGGGGCCGTTTGGGAGGCGGAGCCTGTTGCAGTGGATACAAGCGGGATGGGGGAGGGGCCTCCTGGAGTGGACTGGACATAAGTGATTCTGAGAGAGGCAGAGAGAGAAATGGTTAAGCGTGGAAGAGACTGCAGTAAACTCTAGTACTGCAGCATTGTGTAACAGTGGGAGTGGAGTGTTGGAGGAATCATGCATGTGTAGTCGGGGGTGTGAGTGTGTGTGTGTGTGTGTGTGTGTGTGTGTGTGTGTGTGTGTATCATACCTCGTGGGTGGGGGAGGCAGCAGCACAGCCTGTGAGGGGGTAGAGCCTTGTGGGGCAACCACTGTGGCTGCTGCCATGGTTACAGGGAATGGACTGCCTGCTGAAGGAAGCTGGGACTGCACGACAGGCATGGGGGCAATCTGGATGATCTAGAAGAGGAGAGGTAGTATTACGTGCGATCGTTAATACACTGCTAGAAATAAAAGCCCATCAGTCCTACTGCATAGGAACAAATCATTAGCTGTGTAAGTTTGAGAGTAAGGTCTGGCCACCTTATTTCCAGACTGAGCTCCATTCTGCACAGGAAGAGGAGGAGCCATCAGGGGAAACTGCTGAGAAGGGGCAGGAGTGGTCCGCACAGTTGCCATGGGAACCAGCATCTTGCCCTGTAAGACTGGGGACTGTGTTTGCACTGTAGATATATTTAAAAAAAAAAAAAAAAAGGAAAACCGGCAGTGTGATATAAATAACCGGGACGCTATCACTCCAGCACCATACCTATCTACAGTAGCACAAGCTTCAAAGGCATAACAGCAAAAGCAATGCGTAAGAACTGATTCATTATTAGCGAATGAATTTAATTTGTATAATATTCGAACAACTCACAGTTTAGCTATACCTTTTTGAACATTTGAAAACAAGAAATATAACAAGAATAGCAATACAGCAGAGCCTCATATCTTAGTTTGATATCTTAGCAACCTCTTCACTAGATATTGTTTTCCCTCGACATGGACGAAACGACTTCTCACCTCTAGCTCCCGGACTGACCATGCCTACTGCAGGGCCAGAGGTATATCCTGACTGCTTCCCATTTGCCACTGAAGCAAGTGTGGGTGGAGCTGTAGGCAGGGTGAAGATACTGGTTGGCTGGCTGGGAAGCTGAGGGGAGGGGCTCTTAGGGTTGTTGGCAGAAAGCGTGGGCAGGATGTACTGTACTTGCGTGACCGCTTTTTGGCCTGCAGAGGGTGCGGACGAGGCTGTAGGCAGGATGTGAGGCTGCAGCAGAGGCAGAGGTGCAGGACCATTACTCTGTGTGGGAGTGACCGTGGCGAGGGATGCTGGATTTTGACAAGGAGGGGGTGTGACAAGCTGCATTGCAGACGGTGCTTGGAATGTTCCTCCCAAGACTAGATTTAGTCCCCCTTGACCTCCGGGTGCAGTTACAGGACTGGGCGAAGATGAGGAATAGTACCCGCCCATAGTTGTTCCACATCCTGCCACTCCAGATCCAATAAGAAGCTGCGTCTGAGGAGCGGCGGCCTTTCTGTCTTGGGTCGATTTGCTGGCGATTGGCACTGGCGTACTGACGACAGGACGTACCACGTTAGTGACGATAGTGGATGCTACTCTCACTGCTCCCAGAGTTGAAGACACACTGGCTGAAATGGACTGGCCAGAGGAAGACAGGGGAAGACAGTGAGACGCACCGGCTTCACCATCCCGACGCTCTCCCTCTCCTCCCTCGGCCACACGCTTCCTCTTGACGGAAGTGTCCGAGGAGTGTCTGGAGGAAGGGTAGGAGGAGAGAGATATGCTCCGCCCGTGACCGGGCCCCGATGCAGACGAGCAGATCACAGGGGCGAAGACCCTCTAAAAGCGCAAGAGGAGCAAGGAGGAAATAATTGAGCAAGCAAAATTAGATTTTTAAAAAAAAATAAATAAATAAAGGCACAGAAACTGTATCTTACTGCATTACGATATTAAATATAATTTACTTCCACAGGTAGTGGACCAAACAAAAAATCAACACTTACAAACTGTTTGCTCCTGATTACAACTAAACACCACTTGAGGCTATGTGCACCGGGTGTGTTTTTTTCTGGTGACGTGTGGGGCCACAAGTTAGAAACAGAGTGCTACCTTGCGTTCACCTTCGTCCCCAGATCCGTTTTCACTGTCGCTGTCGGTCACCTTCTCCTTACACTTCAGGTCTATAGAGCTGCCTGGATAAGGGTCCTCTGTGTTAGGACAGGGAGACAGAATGCCATCGAGTTATTGATGGAAGTCCACCTCTGAACGCTGGATTGTTTGCAATGACCTCTACGTTCTCGTCCTAGTGACAACCTTTTGTTGTTCCATAGCACTGACTGCTTCACTTCCCACATCGATCAAGCTAGAGCAATCGTTATGTTATGTCCTGCTTAAGAAACGATCAGATTCTGCTTTTAGTTCATTCGTACACATAGTGGTTGCACCCACACATCCTTAATCCCAAAGCCCTAAGGTTTTACTTTTGGCAAAAGAGCTCTGTCTGCAATCCTTCCAACAGTTTTCATGGTCCAGAATCAAAGGAGATCATCCAAAACTATCATTAGACATATTTGAAACATTTAAATGGGACAAGTGCAATTTATGGCACTGTCCCCCCCCCCGCTGTAAAGCCTCCTCAAACATGCTTAAATGCAACACACAAACCAACATTGCTGAAACTATTTCCTAGGCATAGCTACCAGCTATTCGACTGTGCAGGCTCAGTTGGTAGAAGAGTCCCTCTCACCCAAGCTACCTACACTGTGCTGGAGAGGGTGGGTGGATGTACTTAGACACATGAATGTTTCACAAAGCTTCAAAAGAAATCTGAATTTTGTCCACCTGATACAAAAACGTTAAATGTTAACCACTCCAACTTTACCTAAAATAACCTGGTTCTGTGACTGTATAACTTTTCGAATCCGTCAGGTGTTCACAACTTGCATGTAAAAACAAAAACTATTATTATCATTATTATTATTCCTACACACTTTTCTAGCACTAGCACTGTTCACAATGCGTTGACATTATATTCTGTGCTGTGGATACAGTGGCAAGAAAAAGTATGTGAACCTTTTGGAATTTCGTGGTTTTCTGCATCAATTTGTCATAAAGTGTGATCTGATCTTCATCCAAGTCAGGGGTATTGACAAATATAATGTGTCTAAAAGAATAAACACACACAAAAAAATCTGATCTTTCATGTCTTTATTGAGAACAACAACAACAACAAAAAAAACCTCATAGTGCTTGTGGAAAAAGTATGTGAAGTTTGAAAGAAAAGGAGGTTTGGAGGTGTGGACTACAGCTACTTTGACTGATTAAAAACCCCTCAGATTTTTGGAGTTTGCTCTGCACAAGAAGCACACGCTTATGTGAACCACGCCTCGCCAAAAAGAGCTTTCAGAGGCTCTACGATCAAGAATGATTTGATAAACATAAAGCTGGCAAGGGTCACAAAGTGATTTCAAAGACTTTAGAAATTCACCAGGCTACAGTTAGGCAAACATTCTACAAATGGAGACACTTGTAGAATGGGACTGTTGCTACTCTACCAAGAATTGGGCGCACAGTCAAAATGACACCAAGAGCACATCGAAGACTCATCAATGAGGTAAAGAAACAACCCCGAATGACGACCAAAGATTTGAAGGCATCATTGGAACTGACTAACATCTCTGTTCATGAGTCTACAATACGCAAAACATTGAACAAGAAGGGAATCTACGGCAGACACCACGAAGGAAGCCACTGCTTACTAAAAAGTACATTGCTGCAAGCCTGAAGTTTGCAAAAGAGCACATTGACACTCCACAGCGGTACGGGCAAAATGTTTTGTGGTCTGATGAAACTAAGATTGAACTATTTGGAAAAACCACACAGCACTACATCTGGTGTAGAAAGGGCACGGCATATCATCATGGGAACATCATCCCAACCGTAAAGTATGGTGGAGGAAACGCCATGATTTGGGCCTGCTTTGCTGCATCAGGGCCTGGCCAGCTTGACATCATCGAGGGGAAGATGAAATCCCAGGTATACCAGACAATTCTTCAGGATAATGTGAGAATGTCTGTACGTCTGCTGAAACTGTGTAGAAGTTGGGTGATGCAACAGGACAACGACCCAAAACACCGGAGCAAGTCCACAATAGAATGGCTTCAGAAAAACAAAATCCACCTTTAGGAGTGGCCGAGTCAGAGCCCAGACCTCAACCCAATAGAGATGCTCTGGAATGACTTGAAGAAAGCCATACACATGAGATGTCCAAAGAATATGACTGAGCTGAAGCAGTTCTGCCAGGAAGAATGGGCTAAAATTCCTCCTGAACGACGTGCAGGTCTGATCCACAGCTACAGGAAGTGCCTGGTTGAGGTTATTGCTGCCAAGTTACCAGTTATTAATTCTAAGGGTTCACTTACTTTTCCCACTGCCATTTTGAATGAGTGTGTTCAATATATACATGAGGGATCAGAATTTACTGTGTGTTATTCTTTTAGACACATTATATGTGTCAATACTCCTGATGACTTAGATGAAGATCAGATCACATTATTATGACAAATTTATGTAGAAAACCATGAAATTCCAAAAAGGTTCAGATACTTTTTCTTGCCACTGTATGCTGTTGTCCATCGGAGGTCTGATAAGCTGATCAGACAGAAAATTCAGTTATAGTTAAATAGTAGTTAGTGGTATATACATTTGGTATCTGCTCACAAAGAGCATTTTAGCAGTTCAAACCGTGTTGCTGGGGGATTTAGATAAAGTTTCAGTGGAAACATAAATAAGCGTGTGGCAGCTAAAATGCTGAATTTGATTACATTTAGGAAACCGTGCACCAAATGATGTTGATGGTACATGTATAATCTTGACTCACCAATGACATCATCATCGCCCTCCTCTTCACAGATGACCATGCGTTCCTCATCACTGGTCATATCTTCACTAACACCCCTCTGGACCTGAGACAGTCCTCCCCCACGCCCTGAAAACTGGCCCCCATCCCCACATATCTAGAGAGAGAGCGAGAGATATAGAGGGAGCGAGGGGTGAATGCATGACATTTGTGTTTTCTGAGATGGGACTCGGTCAGTCCAATATTTTATTAATATAGCTTAGAACATTGGAATAGAAGTGTATATGAGGAGTGTGTGTAGGTAGGAGTGTATTACCTGTGCGAGCTCTGCAAGCACCTGAGGGTTGCCTCTCTCGCTCCTCTCCAAGCTGTGCATAGCACTCTGCGAGAAGGCACGAGGGCGTGCAGGCCTCTCCCCTCCAGCGCGCTCTGACACGCCCACCACACTCTGACACGGCCCCATCCCTTTCAGCTCAGCACCCATGGAAACAGATGGAGGCTCTGAGTGAAACAATAGGAAAGAAAAAAAAAAGGATGAACTTTAGGAACTATGTTGTAAGATACAGCTTAAAGGAGAGTTTATAATTAGGCCTGAAAATAAAAGAGCGCAGTCTCGCCACCTGTCGTTTCTGACATGCTTCTCTCTCGGACATCCTTTCCACCTGGCGCGTTACGGCTCTCGCTGCTCGACTTCTTCCTGTCCTTATTACACCACTTCCAGTCGGGGTGGGCCTTAAAGTGCGCTTCCTTCACCTGTGAGGGATGGAAAGAGGGGGGAGACAAACAAACAAACAAACAAAAAAAAAACCTATGAAGCAGCTCACAGTATCTAAATTTCATCTTTAATTTCCATAATTTTACAACTCTACAAGCAAAGCTTTTCTACTGCTGCAGAGTCTTGGGGTCGCTCATCTGACTTGAACGAATCACGTACGTAATTATTTGGGCGCTAAACGATATGTATACGTCAGGAACATGATTTTTTTTTCCTTCTTAGTCAGTCACTCTGAAATTTAGGTGAATTAACTAGGTGTATGCTGCAAATCTGTGCAGTAAAACTGAAAAGAGAACTCCTACCCATTGCAATAAATAAGCACGTTTGTATACACGTCTTAAACGAGAAGTGTAAATCGACCATGATCTCAAGAGGGGGGTCGGGGGTCTGAAAACTTCGTATCATTTTCTTCAACCAGTGAGCAAAGCCTCGTCAGCAGTGCAGTAGTGTGTGAGACCGTACGCACATGCATGACTGTACCTGGAATGCAAGGTCGTGATATTTCTGTTTTTCTTTGGGTCCCAAAGCGTACCACCACTCTCCCAGGATCTTGCTAACGGTGCGGTTGTCCTGATTAGGGTGCCGCTGGTGAACGAGAGCGCGGTGGCGCTTGCTGAAGATCATGAAGGCGTTCATGGGCCTCCGGATATGATCCTTCTCCCTCTGTGTTCGAAAAAATTAGCGGCAGGACGGACACAGGGTAAAGAAGACGAACGTTTTTCTATGTGTCTGAAGCGTCACGGATTTTCTGTACTGGAGTGTGCTCCGTGTGTTTGTGTGTATCGAACCTTGCCAGGGCTGTTTTTGTCATCTTTGGGCAGCGCACTCAGAGACTGGGAACGGCGTTTCCCGGGAGATGCTGAGACCGGTGGGTCTGGGAGGACACCTGGTAAAAACCTGGACACATGGGTGGGTACACACGTTACAGGTTATCTAATGATCAAAATCATACCTGGATCACTTGTGAATGCATTTTTGTGCAAATATATATTCATCAACATGTACCAGACACACCCTCATATGAACTAGGGTTTGATTCAGATCAACCTGAACTTCACGAGAAACTCCTCTGGATGCAGTGCAGCCTCTCTGTGGATTCGAACGGACTCTACTGATCAATTCTCGTTTGCATACCACAATAATGTTCCGAAATTCACAACATAAAACAGAATGGGACACTCCGGACAATGTGGACGAACAGATTTTTGCTGCATTATGGGCTGTTGTTAGAGGACAGGTTTGTCTACACACTTTTGTTCAGTTGCTATGTCAACGCTGTCGGATGCAGTTGATGCACCGGTGTCCTCCTTGTTACTAGTAAAATTCTTAGTTTATAAATTGAGTGCAATAGAAGACCACTTGGGGCATTTTGATGCCCATTAGTCTGAAGCAGAGCTGAAAACACATGCATAAACTCCTTCATTCACTGGTCAGAAATACAAAAATTGCAGAGGAATAAAAACCCAACCCCAGAAGAATGAAGCAATATTGGCACCCTTGGTAAATATAAGCAAAAAAGGCTGTGTCTTTATTGTTAAACCTTTTGTTAAAGAAATTCACAAAAATACGTTTTCATTAATATCAAACAACTGCAAACAACACAGGTTTATCAAAAAAAATATCTTTGTTAAATATAGGTACACAACAATTATTGGCACCCTTTAACTCAATACTTTGTGCTACCTCCCTTTGCCAAGAGGACAGCTCTGAGTCTTCTCCTATAATGACTGATGAGGTTGAAGGATACATGGCAAGGGATCGGAGACCATTCCTCCATACAGAATCTCTCCAGATCCTTCACATTTTGAGGTCCACGCTGGTGGACTCTCCTCTTCAGTTCACCCCACAGATTTTCTATGAGTTTCAAGTCAGGGGACTGGGATGGTCATGGTAGGACCACCTCTGGTGTTTATTACCAAAAAGCTCTATTTAGGTTTCATCTGACCATAGAACCCGATCTCATTTGAAGTTCCAGTAGTTTCTGGCAAACTGAAGACGCTCGAGTTTGTTTTTGGATGAGAGTAGAGGCTTTGTTCTTGAAACCCTTCCAAACAACTTGTGGTGATGTAGGTGACTTCGGATTGTAGTTTTGGAGACTTTCCGAACCGAAGACGCAGCTAACTTCTGCAATTCTCCAGCTGTGATCCTTGGGAGATTTTTTGGGAACTCAAACAATCCTCTTCACAGTGTGTTGAGAGAATATACACACACATCCAAATTCAGGTTGATTCAGAACATTTCCAGTTGACTGGAACTTCTTAATTATTGCCCTGAAGGTGGAAATATTTTCAATGCTTGTGTTATTTTCTGATAGTCACTTCCCATTTTGTGAAGCTCAACAACCTTTTGTCCAACATCACGGCTATATTCATTGGTCTTACCCATTGTAATGGATGACTAAGGGAATTTGGCGATTGTGTTACCTCATATTTATACCCCTGTGAAACAGGAAGTCATAGATGAACAAGTTCCTGTTCCTAGTCACCCAGGTCTACAAAAAAATTAAATATCAAATGGGAATATATTTCAAATATATATTTTCCTCATATGAATGCCAATAATTGTTGTGCACGTATATTTAACAAAGATTTTTAATATAAACCTATGTTGTGATTGCAATTGTTTGACATCCATGAGAGCAGAGAATTTTTGTGAATTCTATGTAACTAATAAAATGGCATGTTGTAATTTTACTTTATTTACTCAAAGCTGCAAAAGTTAATGCTGGAGTTATGATTTTACACCACAACTGTTGTTCTGAAGTCCATGTCGTATGAGACACAGAACGACTATTTTTATCTTAGATCCTATAGTTCGTTCAATTAGCCGATACTGTGTTTCGTGAGAAAGCTTGTTTTCTAACATTTCGATATGGAAGCACCCGTGAATTATCCTGTAGACTTAAAAATAGGTTAAATCCTGCACAGTACAATTCACCACGGACTATCATTTAAGAACACCACTACAATGCTCGGATTTCATTTGGACGGAAGCGTGTTTGTGTTTACGGATGAGTCAGTCGCCATGTTTCCCGCAGTGTGAAATCGTTCCCACATGTCTCACAAACAGCACTCGCATGTCTGTTAAATACCGTATTCTGTTCTTGTATTAGAGATGTATTGTATTCGAATCCATTTAACGCAATCTGAGAGAATATTGCTGAGAGAATACCAATGTAGCTAATCTGATGGCTGTATTATTAACAGAGTAAACACTTGAATTTTTTTTTTTTTTTTGTACGGATGGGTTCACCGTGAGTGACTGCAAAGTAACTGTGTTCTATTTTAGATCTAAAAATGTGCGAATAAACCTTTTTGGGTTGAGTATATCCAAATTGCGAATCATTACCTAAATTGCTCCTGTCCCTCACACACACACACGCACAGGATTGAAAGTGGATTGCTTTTCTCTCCCGGAGTTGCCATTATGTTCCTCTGATTACACACACGCACACACTCACTCGCGCACACACACGCACACCTCTTTGCAGTAGTCATCTGTTCTGCTGAAACCAGCTGTCACAAAAATGGCAATTAATAACTGGCAAAATATGAATGATACTACACAGTGGTAGATGAGCATTCGAGGTTCCATGCTAGTGACCAAAAGATTACGAGTTCATATCCTGGACTGCCAGAAAGAATGAGATGTTTTGCCCTGGAACAAACCTATTTCCCAAAATCATTGCAATACAAAGATATTTTTTTAAATGGTACAACGAACATCTTGTTATAGCTTAAATGGTTACACTGATCTTTAACAATGCTTTGGGAAAAGAAGTGCTGTCCTATTGATTTGGATAATAGTGTCTGCTAAATAAACTGATCTTCAGGGGGTAGGGTCTAGGAGCTGTATTCTCACAAGTCCCAAACTAAATAGCAGCTGTACCAAAGACACACATCGAAACAATGTCTACTGTGTATCACAGGTATTTCCCCCACACAAATAGTTAATTATTACTGTGCAATTGTGATTTCTTAGCTCCTTAAACGCCCCAGACTTTACATTACTCACGCTGGTAACTACAAACATTTCCTATTAATTCCTGCATTGTTACTGATTAAGTCAGAACAGTTCTCGATTAAAACAGTGAGGGGGAAAAAAGTATTTGATCCCCTGCTGATTTTGTACGTTTGCCCACTGACAATGAAATGATCAGTCTATAATTTTAATGGTAGGTTTATTTGAACAGTGAGAGAAAGAATAACAACAAAAACATCCAGAAAAACGCATGTCAAAAATGTTATAAATTGATTTGCATTTTAATGAGGGAAATAAGTATTTGACCCCCTCTGCAAAACATGACCTAGTACTTGGTGGCAAAACCCTTGTTGGCAATCACAGAGGTCAGATGTTTCTTGTAGTTGGCCACCAGGTTTGCACACATCTCAGGAGGGATTTTGTCTCACTCCTCTTTGCAGATCTTCTCCAAGTCATTAAGGTTTTGAGGCTGACGTTTGGCAACTCGAACCTTCAGCTCCCTCCACAGATTTTCTATGGGATTAAGGTCTGGACACTGGCTAGACCACTCCAGGACCTTAATGTGCTTCTTCTTGAGCCACTCCTTTGTTGCCTTGGCCGTGTGTTTTGGGTCATTGTCATGCTGGAATACCCATCCACGACCCATTTTCAATGCCCTGGCTGAGGGAAGGAGGTTCTCACCCAAGATTTGACGGTACATGGCCCCATCCATCGTCCCTTTGATGCGGTGAAGTTGTCCTGTCCCCTTAGCAGAAAAACACCCTCAAAGCTTAAAGTTTCCACCTCCATGTTTGATGGTGGGGATGGTGTTCTTGGGGTCATAGGCAGCATTCCTCCTCCTCCAAACATGGCGAGTTGAGTTGATGCCAAAGAGCTCTATTTTGGTCTCATCTGACCACAACACTTTCACCCAGTTGTCCTCTGAATCATTCAGATGTTCATTGGCAAACTTCAGACGGTTATGTATATGTGCTTTCTTGAGCAGGGGGACCTTGCCCAGTGCTGCAGGATTTCAGTCCTTCACAGCGTAGTGTGGTACCAATTGTTTTCTTGGTGACTATGGTCCCAGCTGCCTTGAGATCATTGACAAGATCCTCCCGTGTAGTTCTGGGCTGATTCCTCACTGTTCTCATGATCATTGCAACTCCACGAGGTGAGATCTTGCATGGAGCCCCAGGCCGAGGGAGATTGACAGTTCTTTTGTGTTTCTTCCATTTGCGAATAATCGCACCAACTGTTGTCACCTTCTCACCAAGCTGCTTGGCAGTGGTCTTGTAGCCCATTCCAGACTTGTGTAGGTCTACAATCTTGTCCCTGACATCTTGGAGTGCTCTTTGGTCTTGGCCATGGTGGAGAGTTTGGAATCTGATTGATTGATTGCTTCTGTAGACAGGTGTCTTTTATACAGGTAACAAGCTGAGATTAGGAGCACTCCCTTTAAGAGTGTACTCCTAATCTCAGCTCGTTACCTGTATAAAAGACACCTGGGAGCCAGAAATCTTTCTGATTGAGAGGGGGTCAAATACTTATTTCCCTTATTAAAATGCAAATCAATTTATAACATTTTTGACATGCGTTTTTTTCTGGATTTTTTTTGTTGTTATTCTGTCTCTCACTGTTCAAATAAACCTACCATTAAAATTATACACTGATCATGTCAGTGGGCAAACGTACAAAATCAGCAGGGGATCTAATACTTCTTTCCCGCACTGTATGCTGTGACAAACAACTGAATAATAAGCTATAAAGGGTTATAAAGGGAGTATAAAGGGTTAAGCTCAGCATAAACCAGTATACAAGATTAGCACTGCATTAGCTATCAGCTTCCTGTGTGTGGCCTTGAAAAACATAAGCGTTCACCACAAGGATCCAGCAGCCTCCAGCACACACTCAGACACACACACACACACACACACACACACACACACACACACACACAGACAGATGGAGCACTCACGGATCATCGACATCGCTCTCTGTTTCACTGTCTGGTCTCTCTTTCTCCGTCTCCCTCTCTCTTTCTCTCTCTGGGGGGAGGTCATCGATAGAGGGAGCAGGTCGCAAAGTAGGGTTTGATGCCCCCTCGACGACCTCCTTCACCACCGCACCACCCTGGGCCTCTAAAAGACAGAAAAAGGATGATGTCTGTAACCTGACATTATTGATCACACTTTATCTCACCTGAAATGTTCCATTTCAGTATCATCATTAGGTCAGCTGTGACATTAGGTAATGGATAACTTACAGATAGTGTTACAGCGTGTACCAATGCTCGTTTGAGAAACACAAAGATAACATGAATCCAACAATACGCAGAGAAAGGCAATTCTTTATAGAAAACTGTGACTAAACAGTCCACTTGGTTCTTAGTGAATCTAACAGATAAACTGCACATCTAAATATAATAATTACCTTTCTTAAGGGTGCCAGCCTGAGAATGATTGACAGGCTGCTGGCCCTCACAAGGCTGTGTCGATGGATCTGATTGGGTGGGTGCCAGGAACGGCACCAACGAATGCCAAGGAAACACTGGAACCGAGCGAGGCTCCACATTAGTCCACACTACGAAAAAGAGAATAACAGTCCTTTATTGCAGGCTTGATTCACATTTCTCAACTCAATGCATTAAATCAATTTATCTACAGTCCCCTCCGAAACTATGGGAATGGCAAGTTCAGTTTGTTTTTGCTGTAGATTGAAGACATTTGAGAAGAGAAGAGAATTTAGAATTTCAGCTTTTATTTTCTAGTATTAATATGTATACTTGTTAAACGACATAGCACGTTTTTTGTATCAAACCACCCAGTTTGTAGGTCAGCAAAAATAGTGGAATAAGTGACTGAGAGGTTCTTCTTCTTATCCAGATGTGTCCCGTTAGATTGACGGTTTAAACAATAAATAGCTCCGAACATCTACTCTTGGTTTTAGCTTTCAGTTTCACCTGTGAATACTGCATTTATGGTTAAAAAAAAAGAATAAGCCAACATGAAGATCTAAGAGCTGTCGACGGGAGAAAAAGTAAGGCATTCTGAAGCTGAGAAAAGAGGGTAAATAAATCAGAGGCATTGCACAATGGGCATAGACAATACAGCAATTTGGAAAAGAAAGTCTACTGGTGTACTGATCAGCAGACACCGAATGGGCCGGCCAAGGAAAACACCAACAGCTGATTACAAACATTGAGAGAGCTGTAAAAAACAAAAAAAAAAACCCAAATACAACAGTCAGTGACATCACCAATAACCTCCACAGGGCAGGGTGAAGGTATCACAATCCACCATTTAAAGAAGACTTTGAGAGCAGAAATATAGGAGACCATACCAAGAGAAGAAAACCATTCAGTTTTTCAGCAGTACGAATCAGAAAGCCAGATTGGAATTCACAAATAAATACAGAGACGAGCCACAAAAGTCCTGGAACCAAGATTAACCTCTACCAAAGTGATTGAAAGGCCAAAGTGTGGAGAAAGAAAGGATCTGCTCATGATCCAAAACATACAAGCTCAGCTGTGAAACATGGTGGAGGTAGTGTCATGGCTTGGGCTTGCATGGCTGCTTCTGGAACAGACTCACTGATCTGTACTGATGATGCAACTCATGATGGTAGCAGCAGAATGAATTCAGACACTTACAAGAACATTTTGTCTAACAATTAAAAAAAAATGCATCCAAATTAATTGGGAGGAACTTCATCACAATCCAAAACACAGATGTGAATACCAGCAAATAAAAGCTGAAATCCTAAACTCTCATCTCATATCCATCTTTTGATCTCAAGCCCAAATGTCGTTGGTGTACAGCACAAAAAAATTAATTGGCCTTGCCGTATCAATAGTTACGGAGGAAACGGTAAATAGAAACTAAACAAACCCAAAGGCCTGATTATGGTACCCCAACCACCCAACTGTGTATCACTGATACACACAAACACACACACTATAACCAGAATATCTAGAACTGGGATTGACAATTGGTTACCTGCAGTCCATATGCCGACCCAGCAAAGCATTCAGCACACCAACCCAAGTACATATAGTGTAGCGTAAGCATAGGCAATAACGGCATTAAAGAAACTGCTGTAATTCAGTAACTCTAGTTTTAGACCAGAGAGGGTTAATAACATGTTAACGTCTGTCTACCAATTTGAACTTTTAAACAAATAAATAAATAAATCATATAAAAAGAGGACTATGAAAACAGTGTTTAAAGACATTTGGACAGGGAAGTACGCTGTTATTTGCCTGGTGTCAAGTTCAAAACAGATGCATCGGACCTGTTCGGAATGGTTTGGCGCTAATCAAAATACGCAACACGAAGCGACACTACGAAACAAAACATTAGCACTTCAAATCGTCATGAACGAATAGTTACTGCTTACGCATTAAAACGGAACCGTTGCACCTAGCCTTTGTATGCAAGGAATATTTACACATTTTCGTTGAACATGCCTGCTCTAAAAGCTTTTAATATACTAGTATGCAGCATTTCATATTTACGTTATATCTTTACATGTCAATAAAATTATTTATTTGGGGAAAAATAAATAACCGCATTCTGTTTAAAAGCACGGTAATAAAACAGAGCTACAAATAAGACAATGAATCTGGCTCGCCATAATAATAATAATCAGAAATTCGTGAGTAACCTGCATGCAAAAAGGTATAAAAGAATATGATCATGACAATAGGACACAAAAAAAAAGATACTTTTTTTTTTTTTAAATACAATATGAGTTTCATTATTTCTACTTACCTGATTATGTGTTTACCTGATTGTATTATTGACTGTATTCAGTCTGTTGCTATGCACAATTTGTCAGCTCTACTCTACAACAGACACCAATGGAAAGAGACCACCAGATATTGTTTGGGTAGTGGATTTATAATCAGCACAGCTGCAGCATCCTTCAAACTCGTACCCATGCAACACCCACTACCATCTCAGCGTGTCTGCTGTGCTGACAATGGACCACCTCCTGAATAATATCTAGTGTGTGGTAACCTTTTCCCGTTCCACTGATGGATGGGGTAGAAAGGGGCTAGCAAATTATGTATAGCAGCTAATGGGCTACAATCACTAATTACGCAGGGTGTCCGAAAAGGTCGGGAACCATTCATCCATTTTCCATAGTGCTTATCCTACACGCGGTCACGGGGAGACTGGAGCCTATCCTCTTGCGGGGGACTCCCTGGACGGTGTACCAGCCCATCGCAGGGCACAATCACACACTACTGACAATTTAGAATTTGAGATCAATTTAGAGATCAATTTGCCGATCAACACGTCGTTGGACTGCGGGAGGAAACCGGAGTACCCGGAGAAAGCCCTTGAAGCACGGGGAGAACGTGGAAGCTCCGCGCATACGGGACGGAGACGGGATTCAAAAACCCACAACCCTGGAGGTGCGGGGCAAGCGCACCAATCCCTAATCCACCGTATACATCATTCGGTGTTTATTCTTCACGACAGGTGATCTACATGTTCATCGTTACGCTCGATGCATATTCTCAACCGCCGTATTATGTTCCGGTGGATTTTTCCTCAACGATTTCTCATCGGTTCCTGACTTTCCAGACACCCTGATCACCTACAACACCGGTCCGCAACCCTGGCCCTGCACGGTCCGCTACACAACGGCTCGTTAGCGTGACGCTCAAGTGGGTTCCTCGAGAGCTGTGAAAACACGCGTATGTGCCGGGCATTGTGTACTCCAGGACCAGGGATGGGAACCTGTGCCATAAAGTGACCTAGATGGTTAAAAAGACCCAAAAGGAGTGTAGCTAGGATGTAGGTGCGTGTTGAAAGAACACCTACACTGATTTTTTTTGTTGTTGTTGTTTTTTTTAAACTACAGTGATCCAACTAGGCTGTAGCTGTCAGCTGAACACCACAGAGTTATATCAGTACAACATGCAGCTCTAAACTACACAACAAATAAACAAAAAGTGGGTTATTGTGTAGATATATATATATATATGTATTTTAAAAACGGATTAAATGATGGTAACTGACCGAACATGCTAAGTCCTTGGCGTAGATATTGCGGTGTTTCCGAGGAGAACATGGTTGGTTGACAAAATAGTCTCGAGCCTCTTGCCTTTATAGAAACTTCATTAACGTTTATTGAAATGTCCGTTGGAGCGGAAGTTGTCTAAATTCCCATTTGGTATATATATTTTTTAAAACAAACAAAAAAAACCTTCCCCCCCATACACACACACACACAGTACGAATCGTTTCTAGTAAAAAGGCAGCATCTTCGTGGTCGTTGTCCTTGGCAGGTGATGGTCAGTGCACGACTGAAAACAAACGGCCGTAACAGACGACACGTCTAGAACCGCACGCTTCGTTTGTAGAACTCTGGTCCCTCTTACATACGGTGCGTGGTAATCTTTGGGTGATTTCCTCTAATATGGTCAAACAAAATAAAAAAAAAATGTATGGCTCAGGTAGGAGGACGTCCACCTTAAAATGCATCTAAAGAAGAAGAGCAATCCTCGAGAGGGCTAGCGTTCTCTTTCATGAACACGGGTGGATTTACAAACACGTTGGCCAAAGTCGCCAAGATATATATAGCTAGCTTAAGGTTTGGAAGACCTGCGTTGTTTGGTCCCAGTTCTCCTAACGCCCTCTTCTCTATTCGCTTGTTTGTTTACATGTAGCGCTCTGCGCGGCGCTGAGAGGGTTAAGCAGGCCTCGCGCTCATCCCCGGACTCGCGTAACTCGCACCCCGGCTAACCTCGAGCCCTACACGGAGCCCAACCGCTACAGCAACAGCCTCTCACGCTAATCGGAAAGAAAGAAAGAAAAAGAAAAAACAGTAACCCTGAAGCCATTCGAACTTTGTGAATAACTCTCCGGACTATTCGAGGGGAATGTCAAAGCAGGGCTTATCATCCAGAGCCGAGCTAGCTTAGCACGAGAGCATGCTAATGAGAATTTAAATATGAGGAACGGTAATAAATGTGGGTGCCGGTGAGGAGAAAAGCTGAGAGGAGACACCGCACGGGTCACTCCCCGGAGCGGGACACTACTGAACAAACCACTCGACACAAAAGGACACTACTGACCCATCAATGTGAGGAAGTTAGAATGTTCAGAGGATAAAACACACTGGGGGGGACGGACACATCGGGCTAGCTAGTGTGTGTGTGAGAGAGTGAGATTATAGCGCTATTGCTACAACTATTATTCATTAATAATCCGCTCTACTACACTGTAGTCTGCCTGACCGGTCATGTGAATGATATACGGCTAGGTTTTAGCGCTATTTTTTGAATGAAGTTGTGTGTGTGTGTGTGTGTGAGTGAATATGCCGCGGGTTCAGTAGCAGCGGTGGTGATGCTGCATGCAGCGGCGCTGCACCGGTTGAGTTCGTCCCCTTGGGAACGCCCCTGAGCCGCTACCCGCAACCGGGCGACCCGAGCTCGCCCTCATTGCACCGCAAGCTTACACCCGAGAACACTTCAGAACTATCCAACAGACGGCTCAGTCGGGTCTGATTATGTCAGCTAAGGTAGAGAACGAACGAATGGAGAAGAAGCAACACCGTCCACGATGTGTAAACTACACGAGGCAAAGCATCACTCAAGTGCAACCTGTTTCCCCCCTCAGAAGAGTGACTCGGGGAACTGACTTACAGCAAACTATAACCCGTCACGTGACTAAAGGAAACCACACACACACACACAGCAGCAATTTCTGCTAAAGCCCTCTTTTTTTTTTTTTTTAGCGTAACACACGCGCTATACTGTACATCATCTGCTCCACACTGTGACTACAGACAGCACACATGTCCGGTGTCTTCTCATCCACTGCGACTCCTCTGATCACGACTGACACCACTCTGACTCAAACCGAAACACGGTTAAACAAGAAGAAGAAGAAAAAAAAACCCCCGAAAATTCCTAATTTTTAAATGCCCTCCTTTTGGTGCCCCCTCTCTTACATACGCGCGCGCGCGCACACACACACACAAATCTTAGTTCAGTCTCTGTCATCCGGGAGGTTCATATAGCCGCCACTCAACTCTCTCCTGCACTCAAAAACACCATGTCAGACAGGAAAACACGCGCGCGCGCACACACACACACACACACACACACACACACACACACACACACGCGCGCGCGCGAGTCCAGCGAGTCCGACAGCGCGGTAATTAAAGTGTGTTGGAGTGAAGATGCTCCAGTGCGATGCTGAGTGGAGATCACGGATGTGAAGCGCGAGCGCCGTGTGGACTCCGAGTCTGCAGTCATATAAAGGGCCGCGCGAGCCTCGCCGCAGCCGCTCTCCTCCCCGCGCGCTCCCTTACGCCTTCGTAGTAAAAAGTCAGCGGATCACAACACCATTCATTTAGCCTCGTCTCTCTCTCTCTCTCTCTTTCTCTCTCGTTCTCTCGATTTTCTCTCCTCTCACCCTCGCTCGCTTCACGAACCCTTTCTTTCTTTTCTTTCTCTTTTCACTCCCTCTTCCTCTTGTTGTACAGTAGACTGCCCCCTTTCGGTTCTACGAATGTGTGTTATTAGTGTGCTTCTAGTGTGTGTGTGTGTATGTGTGTGTATGTGAACCTCGCCCAGCCCGTGACCCGCCTTGTACTCTTCAAGCGCGCGCTGCGATTGGTCCACGCTGACACCCGGTCGCGAGGCCGCCTCGCCTTCTGATTGGTCCACAGTGCTCTGGAATGTCAGTCATATGCAAATTAGGACCGCCTTTAACGCTTTACTGTAACGGTGCGTCCAAATAAAATTAAATTAAAAAAAAGGGGGTGCTTCTGAAGATTCAGTGAGGTAAAGAAAAAAAAAACTGTTATTTTACACTGGAACCGTACTTTACACTGGTGACGTAGAAGCTCGTGGTCATTACTAGCCAGCAAGCACAACCTGACAGGGTCACGCACTGAGTTAATTTGCATTGATCCCGCCTTAAAAATGTGTCCTCTAATAACTTTTAAGGGATATTAGACCAACACAAAAAGTTTAGCTTCCCCCCCCCACACACACACACACACCCCATTTCTTCAACAAATATTTTATTATATCCCCATCAGACTGCTGTCCTCATATATCTACCCATACATGACAACGTAAAACCTACAAGTTGGGACGAAACAGTGCCGAGCATCAGTGTAATAGTGTGACACCATTAGCTAACAAAGTGCCTAATAAACTAACGAGCTTCTGGTAAATGACCGACTCACATAGATATGTGTATGAGAAATATAAGAAGTGGAAGTGCTTTACTGGAACCTGATCTTAACAAGTGCACTTCCTCTATTGCTCCCAATGACCCACAGCATGCACTTCCTAGCACTGCCCACGTTTACCTCCACAGTACATCTGACCCTTCTACTTACACCAAAGCCACTTCTAAATGCAGCATTATAGCCGGAACAGACAGCCATATCCACCCATATCAGCCATAGAAAAATCGCTACCATTGAACAAAAAACAACAACAACAAAAAATCCCAAAACCCAGCACTGCTAGGCTTATTTATTTATTTATTTATTTATTTACTACTAAACTGTATACTACTAAACTGGCGGGGTCTGACAGAGAACGAATACGTGATACACAGTGAGACGGTATCCCAATATGTAAAGCACTGTGTCCGAATGAATAAACATGCTCTATGAGCTAAAAACATTGTCTTCATCAGGACAGCTTGAACACTTGAGAGAGAAATCAAATGGAAAGGTTCCAGATTTGAAACATAACAGTGTTTCTAAGTTACATTGCAAGTGGTATCAAATGTCCTTTCTGCAGCTAAATGACTCACTACATACTCTGCTAAGTACTGCATTACTGTTGTCTGAGAGGGCTGAGCTGATGAGGCAGAGAGGGAGTACACAATGTATGCTCGTGTTTTTGCCAAACTACCTGAGGTCAAGAAAATAATGATGTCACATGGCTCAGGTTACACTGGCCTCAAACTCTGATACGATTATACACAGCGTCTCTAGTGCATGATAAAAGCATGTTCTCTTTGTGTGTGTGTGTGTGTTTCAGTTAGGTATGAGAGTGCGGAAAGTCCAAGCTGTTTGTACTGGGCCTTGGCCTTGGGCCCAGTATCAGTCTGTGCCATTTCAAATACTCACACTATGGAGAGGAGGATGTGTGTGTGTGTGTGTGTACATTTTCAAAAGTAAGACTACATTTTCCATACACATTAGTCATCCAATCCGAAGTATAATACGTTCCTCCGTGTACACAGAAATCATTTGTTTCAAAATGTGAACTAGACACGATTTATTCATTTCAGAAAGGTACAGATATTTACTACCAAAACCAGAGGTGGGTAAAAGGCTTGAGAGAAAGAGAGGGAAAAAATTGGGTGGGAAGGGGAAAGAGCGAGAGTCAGGCGAGTAAAAATAGAACAAGAGTCATTCCGAGGAGAGAAGAGTAGGGAGGGGGAGAAGAAGAAGAAAAAAAAAAAACAAGTTGTGAAAACACAGCTGCTCTCATTGGATGAGCGTGAGATGAAAAGCAGACACTGCTACACAGCGCACTACATTCCATAATATAAATACTTTAAAGTACATCATATTCATTATAAAGATGTGTCCTCAGACTGACAATGTGCACCAAGTGACAATGACGAGCTTTTTCAGCAGTGGGCAGGAGCAATTGTAATCCTGACCAATGAGGTTGTTCGGAGCGCCTTGGTTCAGCCAATCAGGGCAAGATGAACTGCCTCGACCTGAGACTGACTGTAGTAAACAAGTTCTTAACCCTTTCACTGCTGAAAAAGAACTAAACAGCCAAGCTTTGTGAGTTCCTAAAAAGAAATAAATAACATCAGTGAAAATGATATGCAAAAAAATGTGACGTGTTCTTGAAAACAGCACAAATTGACTTCATTTTATTCCATCATGAGCAGAGACAGAAATGTTTTAGTATGAGTGAGTTAAAAGAACAAGTGTAGTCCCCACTCTCCTTTTTTGCACGTCGTTGCCGTATCCAATTAATTTTGTACTTTTTTTTTCTTTCTTTTTTCTAATTGCAACTTAATCACCACCTCTCATTTGCTGTTGCCATGACAACAGTTACACAGGCACTGATAATGCCACTTTGGGTGACTAGTTATAAACAGCATGTAATGTTAGACATCTAATTGAAAGCCCACCAATTAAATAATCCTAATAATTCAGTCAGTCATGCCTGTATATCTCCTCTTATCTGAGATTGCTGAAACCACTGCCTTTAACACTCTGACAATAACCAGCCCCTGAAAGGTAGTAAAAGAGATAGAGAGATGTTTTATATTTAACAAAGCCTTCTCTCACATTCCTGTAAGTATCTTGTCTCTAGCCATGCTGAAAAGAGAGGAAAGGATAACGAAGGGGTGCTGTTATTGTGGGAAGGGTGTGTGTGTGTGTGTGTGTGTGTGTGTGTGTGTGTGTGTGTGTGTGAGTGTGTCATGTCAACCTCGATACTGCGTTGTATTGTAGTAGGTTTTGGTTGTGAGTTCAAATCTCATTTCTGCTCCGTTGGTTTGAAGAGCAAGGCCCTCAAATCCTCAGTAAAGTGCTCAGTTGTATCCTGTCTCAGATGTAAGTCACTTTGAATAGCATTAGCTGCCCAAGCATCAGTTAAATAAATCAATGGAAATGAAAAAGCACAGGTGAAAGAAATGGTGTGTCGATAGTGTGTAATGTGTAATGTCATATCGTGTCCACATGGAGGCAGCACCGGCACGTGTCAAATCTACAAGGACGTTAAATAAGAACAGAAGAGAGCGGGACTGGACATGAGGAAAGAGTAAAAAGAAATAAATACATACAATGACCCAAACTCAGAAGCTCATGTGAGTGAACACACAGATTGAATGTTCCAGTGTAACCGATGCAAAGGTTTAAAACCCAGTCAGGCTTTTCTAGATGACCAATGAACGCATGTTGTTATCGACACACACACGAACATGAGTGTCGACACTTCTGCTTGTTGGTGTGTTCCTGTTTTGTGAGGTCGAAGGCCAGGAACAGGATTAAATGCAAAGGGAATAGTGTGGCAGTGGCAGTGCCAGGATTCTCCAGAACTATCGTCCTGAAAAACCAGAGGCTTCTGCACTGCAGCACTCTGAGAGAGAGAGAGAGAGAGAGAGAGAGAAGAGGGGTGACTGGGTGAAAAACAAAGATAGAGCAGACAGCGAATTACAGAGAGATGAATGGATGAACTGAATAATGCAAGTGGGCACAGATTTGAAAGTTGAAAATAGATTTCTGCCATTTACAATGTCCAGATTTACTCCCGAGACGACGAGGGATGCTGTTCATAATATGGAACTTTTACATGGTGGAAAAATGGAGAACTTCTTGAAAAACAGTAGACAATCGAGTATGAACAAGTATCGTTTCTAATAGTTAACAATCACAACGTAGTAACCAGATATTATAAGGCAGCAGGTATCACGATACAGGTTTTGTAATGCATATGCCTGATGGTGCATCACAATTAGACTTTAATTGCTACGGCAGTGCTGAATACACAAAATGTCTGCTCTGTGTGCTTCATGGAAACACTTTCGCCTTTCAGAATCCGAAAAATGCCTGAGCCGTATATCAATTGCGTTACTCTTCGTTGCCAGTGCAACACACATCTTGTATGTACAGTGTGCAGTACTGTATGGGTGTGCGCATGTTTGCGACATAGTTCTTTACATATATTTGTTCTTTTTCTCAAGGTGGACCTCGCGTAGTTTGCATTGCTGCCTTGGTAACAGAACCTGAACATGACACTTCTGATGTTCAGGAGCTCCAACATGTTACTCAGCTGTACAGCACAGAGGACCCTGGCATGAAAATCAATCCTCTCACTCTCTGCAGCTCAACTCGCTTATAATGGAAATCTCACGGCAGTTATGGCAATCCTAGCAATATGTGCTTGTATAATAATTAATAACTACTACTACTATTACATGCTAGCAATAATGTCTTAGGATGGACCAAGTCTGAGCAATTATGGTTACTTTACGTGTTCCTAAAGGTTTTCTGTTGTCCCTGCATCATCATATATGCCTACACAGCTATGCTGATGACATATAACCTCAAATCCTTTCCCTGAAGTCCCATGTGTGACAAAAACCAAGAATTATACCAATTTAGATCTACAAAAACATGTTTTTCACATAAATGTTCAGTGACACCACAACAACTGCATTTAGACTTCTATTAAAATGGACTTTTAAGTAAACATGTTTTCTGTTGGCAATATATATATATATATATATATATATATATATATATATATATATATATATATATACATACACACACACACACACACACACACACACACACACACACACACACACACACACACACTCACAGAGCATTTTATTAGGAACACTATACTAATACTGGACGGGGCCTCCCCTTGCTCTCAGAACAGCCTCAATTCTTCATGGCATGAATTCCACAACATGTTGGAAACAGGAAATACTCCTTTGAGATTCTGGTCCATGTGCGCATGATTGTATCACGCAATTCCTGCCGATTTTTATATGGATTTTCACGCTGTGAATCTCCCATACTACCACATCCCAAAGGTGTTCTACTGGATTCAGATCCGGTGACTGGGAAGGCCACTGAAGAACACTGAACTCATTGTCATGTACATAAAACCAGGTTGAGATGACTTGAGATGCTGGAAGTAGCCATTAGAAGAAGGGTAAATTGTGGCCATGAAGCGATGCAACATTACACAAATGTGCTGTGGCAATCAAGCAATGATTGATTGGTATTAATGGGTCAAAAGCGTACCAAGAAACATTTCCCACACCATTACACTACCTCCACCATCCTGTTGACACAAAACAGGTTGGGTCCATGGATTCATGTTGTTGGTGCCAAATTTTGATCCTCCTTGTGCTTCAGCAGAAAGAGAGAGATTCATCAGACCAGGCTACATTTTTCCAGTCTT
>CM022757.1:34726950-34781950 GCA_012411365.1 Ameiurus melas
AAATGATGCAGTAGGTTATTGCGTTTATTCGCAGAAATATGTTATGCAGTTTGAAATTAAGATTATTAGAAAGACTATTTATACACAATGTGGAATTTTTTTTTCCCCCTCTTCAGCATGGATGATTAAAATCGTGATTCAGTCAGAACTGGAACAACTACATTACGTTAGATTGTTGAAATCGTCCAGTTAGAATATTCACCGAAATGACTCGCACAAATCAAACAGACTACGTGCTTTGCCAACTGCATTAATGAAACATTACGGATATTTGTATTCCTTATGAAACGTTAAGAATGCAAATAAATACTGCCACCAGTTTTTAACGATCGTTTACACTTTGATATGGCACTCTGACTGACACTTCTCAAGCTTTGTGGTCTTTGAATCCACTGGCAATAAACTCTTAACAGGATTTTACTGCAGTTCAGTCTTATTGCAAATCCTTATATACTTGCAAAAGCACTTCTTGCAGTGAAGTGCTCCACCTCTAAGCACACTTTTAATCTCTCCTCCTGTGTTTTTGGAACAGTAACACAGAAAAAAAGCAGCAAATTCAAAAGCAGTAGTAAAAACAAAAATAAAAAGACAACAACAACAACAACGCTAAAGAGCTTTTCTCTGCACTTCTATAATTCTACAAAATAAGGAAAATTAAAGTCGTAATGTGATATACATCAATGACAATAAAGCAATTCCACTTTATTCCACTCTATTTGCTGTAGACAATTTAATATAAAGAGTCACATACAAACCTACATGTTTAAAAAAAAAAAAAAAAAAAAAAAGTGCATTATAATAATATATTGTAAGAAATGCCAGCCTGCCAGCCACGGTTCAGCTGATAAGCTTCCAAAACAGGACGACTGGACATAAACGCACACTTAAATAAAAATAGTACCTAAAGAGACCTTAGTTGCTAACTACTGTACAGTGCACAAGGCTGGAAGAATCAAAGGGAGGAAGGAGAGAAGGACGAGGAGGACGAGGGTACAGAGATTGAGTTAGACGAGGAGGCACGGACAGAGGAAGAGCAAGACTAAAAGAAAGGCGCTCTTTCCCAAGGACACAATCTCAAATCAAATTCAGGTTACACTAGCTGACCATCCCATCACACACGTGACGAGAGAGACGTGATTTTTCCAACACTGTGACACACAAAAATCCCTGGTCAAACAAACAAGAGTAGGAGGTTGTATACAAAACACACAACTCGCAAATGAATACCTTGATTTAGAAATAAACAAATGTGTTCACAACATTTTTTTTTCTCTCATTCTCATTTCAAACTAATACAAAGAAATTAAATTCTGAATCAGTAATGTGATTTCCTCTTTCTTTAATAACTTTAGCTTATCAGCCTAATTTACAGTTCGGCACAAAGGTTTGCATACCCCTTGCAGAATCTGCTAAACAAATTTTTAACAAAATAAGAGCGATCATAAAAATCCCATGTTGTTGTTTATTTAGTACTGTCCCGAATAAGCTTTTTCACATAACAGATTTTTACATATAGACCACAAGACAAGATAATTGCTGAATTTATAAAACTAACCCCCATTTAAAAGTTTACATACCCTGTTTGTCCTGAGCAGTTAAACTGCCCACTGCTTTTCAGAAAAAAAAAAATGTCCAGGTCCTGCACATTCTGTGCTTTTCCAGCATCTTCTGCATATTTGACCCCTTTCCAAAAGCGGCTATATGATGTTGAGATCCGTCTTTTCACACTGAGGACGACTGAGGGACTCGTACACGACTATTACATAAGGTGCAGACATTCACTGATGCTCAAGAAGGCAACACGATACACTAAGAGCCAGGGGGTGTAAACTTTTGAACAGGATCATCGGTGTAAATTGTTATTATTTTGTTTAAAAATCTTATTTTTTCATTTAGTCCAGCCCTTCAGACGCTAAATAAGATAGTTACATGTCTCCCAGATGACAAAATACTAACAATATACACCGATCATCCTGTTCAACTACATGCAGACAAGAGTAATGACTATCATTGGGAGGGAATCGATCCGATTGTTGATTGTGGGCAGGGGTAATGTCATGTCAAGCCACACACTAAAATTAGTGTAATACAAGATAGAAAAGAAAGTAATAATAGCCATATCAGGCTTTCTTTTACTTAAAAAAATACTGAAAAAAAAGATTCAAAATGTTTAGTTTTTTTATCCAAAAAGGTGTTTTTTGTTTTTTTTGGTAAACAACCAAGGTGGGTTTTTTTTTGTTTGTTTGTTAAATAGTTAACAAATAGTTCGATATTTACTCGGGACCATTGAACTTGAAAAGTGGCCAAGCGGCAAAATAAGTGATTGGGTACAATGTAATGCGAGTGCACCGTATGCCGTTTTGTTTTGATAAAAACAGACTACAAACAGGAGAACAAGCTTCACAGGCTGATACAAGCTTTTCACTTTTCAGTCTGTCAGAAATTTCTATATAAATACAGCATTCCTACATAAATTCTGCTTCAGAACGCCAGCTAATTAGGCTGACATTTTTAAAAAAAATCGATTTAATTCCCCTTTAATTTAACTAGCCACCTACCTTTGTCTATTTCTGATGTGATTACGCATGGAAAGCATGTACTGCCTACCGTTTTTGTCAGGCTTTTTCTCCAACAAGGAGAATGTGCAGAGACAGAGCTCAAACTTGGGTAACCTGCGGCTTTGTCATCTTAGACAAAATAAAATTCAGCTTGGACATAAACCATATTTGGTAATCATACAGTGAAGTTTTATGTTATATCAAATTAGTATACTCATTTCATGTTCTATTTCAACCCTTCTAATCATCTGGGGTGGTGTATAAGACCTGGATACCACCTCATCCACTTGCAACAAGGTCATGCAATGACATAGTGTTCACTATAAATACTGCCATCATATATCAATCTTCATCTTTGTCCTTATTGGCTGTGTGAATGTTTTACTACATAAACACAGTATGGAGCTATCCACTTAGCTATCCTCTCATTCCTTCCTCCCTTGGTGAGTGTGCTTTTCTTATACATTATGAGCATTAGTCGTAGAACGCTACTGGATTCCTTCAGACGGTTTTCCCTCATTAGCATTGCTGCCCTGCATTTAGCTAGTCATTTTGCCGTCTCTAATATGCAGACAACCTCAGGCTCTATGGAGTTGAACAATTTTATTCTCCGCACACTTCGTCTTTGACTTCATTTTTCCTGTGGAGGAAATCTGAAAAAATCCCAAACTGTTCCCAATCTGGTCGCAGTTAATACCTAATAGCACGGTATCTATTAATTAGGACCTGCTAGACATCAGTATTAATCCACTTCTTTATTATTTCTGCATTGAAATGCAAGATTTTCATATAGTTTTTTTTCATTTTGTAGTCACATACGCAGACACATAGGTGGCTCTGCATGCATGATGCCCTCGCAGGTTTACAAATAACCTGGCACTTAACCAGGCCTGACTCAAACTACACTGTGCTGACTGCACCGAAATGCTTATGTCGACCTGGTGCACTTGGCCAGCAGATTTAACCCCCATATTTCCCGATATGGTGAAAAGTTTGGTGAGGTGCAGGTGGACTTCTTCCTCATGATGCCCAATAATTGTTCTAACTTGTTCTATTTTTCCTTCTCCAGGACTCATTCTTTCAACTCTGCTACGCTACAGGGTCCTACATGGCTCCCACTGATATTTTTACTAGTTGTCTAAACATATTGGATGTTTCCTCTCTGAGCATCTCTGCTGTCCCAAATGAACAATGATATTTGGCACCCTAAACCATGTCACCTGCGTCTATGGACCTGGCACCCTAGGGTCCCAATTTTCAGCCAAGAGACTAATGCACCTCCAAACATCATGGTTTCCTAGTAGCCCAGCATTAAAGGGGTTCATTAAAGGAGCAACGTTAAAGGCGCTATAGGACTGGCAAGTACCGGTCACTCCCTGCATCGGACAACAGTCTTCATTCTTCACATGTCTGGGCTGTGGGGTAGCGTGAAAAAAGCACTCATACATGCCTGTATAAAAATTTATATACATTCACGCCAAACCATGTGTCAAACTGTGTTATGGATTGATGAGACCAAGATAGAGCCTTTAAAGCATAATGCATAAAAGTTATGTTTGGTGCAAAAACAAGACGGCTTATCTCAAGAACACCGTACCCATGGAGAAGCATGGTGGTGGCAGCATCATGCCATGGGGCTACTTCTCAGCTGGGTCGGAGACTCTACTCAAGATAGAGAAGACGGTGCAGAAATGACCATCATTCATAGTTCCTGAACTCCAAAACACATCTGATAGACTCTAAATGGGCAGTTTTAATGTTATTTTCCTATTTCACATATTTAATATTTTCAGGTTCAGTATAAATTTGTGGATGCTTGGTTTTTGTTTCTTTCAGCTTCAAAACAATAAGTGGTACATACAGATTTAGCACCTTAAGTCCAAGAGTGATTTGGGGAATGTTGCTCCTACTCACAAAAAAGATTTCGCACATACTTTATTTTCTGAATTGATTTTCTGGATGTCACAAAAATGTAAATCATCTGTGTGCAGTTCATGAGGTTTCAGATTTTTCTTGAATAAAGGTATCTGACACAGGATTTTTGAACATCACCACCTTTAAACACAAGCACTTGCCTTTAAGCAAAAAAAACAAACTTGCAAACAAACAAAACTGTATTGTAATAAATGTAATATATATATATACTATGTAATACAATAGATACATATAGAATTTCAATAGCACAAAAGCAAGAGAAATAAAAAAAGACTACTAAGATATATGAATGTGTAATATATATATATATATATATATATATATATATATATATATATATATATATATATATATATATATATATATATGTTTGTTTTTAACATCTAATATATAGTTTAATTTAACAATATGGCTTCCAACCTTATTTGTCAGTTTAAAAATCACTTCATACAGCAGATCCTATTACTTAGCATTTTATTTCTTAAGGTTGTGCACAGTGTCGTCGATTGTGTGTACAACTTGCAGTCACGAGCTATTAAATAATGAAATCATAATGTGTCCATAGGTGTAGGCTACTTTATTGCTTTTTAATTTGCTAGTTTGAGTTGTCACATTTCAGAGTGACTTGCTGTAGTTACATCAAATTGTCAGACAGTGGACATAATACTACTACTCAATGATCCGATACCGCGTAAGAAAAATGTGCTTAAATCCAAGTATAGAATACCTCATAAATAAGACATGCCTCCAATTTAGGCAAACTCAACTTTGCATATCCAGTTGTCACTCAACAGTATAAATAGTTGGTAAGGCTATATCTGAGGTCTGACTTCTGATGCGCACATTTCAAAATGAACTCCTAATGATACATCACCTCACCCTGTGAGAGGCAATGGTTTGACAATACCATTGAATGTGATACGATACAATATAATACGATATGATACAATTTCGTAGTGTTCAATCGATAAGTGAACAACTTTGTTCAGAATCTAGAATAGGCCTAGCGTTAATTTGCCAATGATGCTGATGTAAAGAAGGACCTTGTTTGCCTGTTAAATTAGTTACGCATCAGTTTAAAAATATGAATTATTTTATACATACATATTGTCTGTCCTTTTTCAATAATAATCAATTCATAATCAATTATAATGGATAATAATTGCTTTATGCTTGTTGCCTTGAATCATTTCAGTTGTTGCCTTGTAGTGCATTGATCCAAATTGTCTATTCATAAAACTCCTACTGCATAATGTGTGTATAAAACATATCATTTTAAAGCAGATTTGTGTATACAATGGAGTAAAAACATAAAATTATTGTTTGTTCTGCTTTTATGTTATACCAGGTTTTTTATTTATTTCTTTATTTTTACTTTTTATGTGCCAGCTACACAGGCAACGATTGTTGTGTTGTTGCAATTATGCCCTTGGCACAGTGACTTCTGGTTCTGGCTAGGAATAAATATATTGCTGTTGCTGTTTGAGAACACCTTGCTTTTTTATTTTTGTTTTCACTGACCAAAAGCTCATTAAGAGACATTTGGAGAAGCAACTGAATACACTAGCCAGACTATAGAGAATAAATGTTGACATTTAATGCATTTGAAAGTTGAACTGAAATTTCTTACCAGTTCCTGGTCGTCCCATGATGATGTCCTTGCATGGCACAGGGTGCAAAGTCTCTGCAGGAAGTAAAAGTGGCAACAAAGCGGTCGGGGCAGGGTGACATGGAACTGGCTGCTGTAATTTTGTTATTCCACCCTTTCCCTGATCTCCTCCTCCTGAACCAAAGGAAGCAGAATCAGGGGCAGGACTGGGCACTGATATGCAGGCCAAGGCAGGGCTGGATTGAGTGGTGAGGCTTGTAGGGTTGGGGTTTGGAAGGGAAGAGATGGAAGACACCAGAACCAGAGTTGATGAAGGGCTATGTAATAAGACTGCCCCATTAGAGGAGGCTGCAGCATTAATTGGAACAGGCATCTGTAATCCTGCACCAGGGAGAACACCAGTCAAGCTGTCTTGCTTGGAGTTGGATCCCTCCTGATCGGCAACCTTGACCAGTGGATATTCTGCAAATTTAGCTAGAGGAACCTCAGGATTTCGTACAATTACAGGAGAATCACGCAGTGTCTGCTGAGGGACTGCACGTTGTGACCCTGATTCTAAGGTTAAAGGAGAAGGTGGTAGTGAAGAAGTTGTGGATGAGGGGGGCCTTCTGCAGTGAGAGAAAGTGGTTGTCTGAGGAGAAAGGACATGAAAGGAAGTTCCTACTGAGAGATCTCCTGTGCTCTGGTCTAGTTCAAGTTTGGTGCAATCCTGCATAACAAGAGCTGTTGGTTGTGAGGTATCTGATTTATGCTTGTTAGGGCTCACAGGTACAGTAAAGGTTAAACTAGTTTGGAAAGATGGTACAATGCCAGATGCAAGTCTCTCCCGATCCTTCTCTGCCACTAAGGTACTAAGCTTCGAGCTACTAGTACCACTTGTATGCCGGTGGCGACGAGGAGGTAAGACTGTTAAAGTTGTAATAGGACTGAAATTGGCAGGACGGAAGCCAAAGAGAGGAGAAGGAGAGGGAGAAGGAGCTGGAGAGAAAGGTGACTGGTTTGATATAGGGGAAAATGAGGGTGTTCCCGACCGTGAGCTCCCCAAAGACACAAGCATAGTAGCAGCCTCACATTCATCAAAGTCAAAGCGTGAAAAATCCTGTGGCAGAAGAGATGGAAGAACAAGACGTGGTCGTGAGTCAGTTCCCCGACTGCTGGTCTCACTGCTGTCCCGTGATGTCTCCTCCCAGTCAAACTCACTGCTAGCACGGCCTCGCAAGTCTGAAGGGGTTGCAGTTCCTGAACTGCTCCCACCTCCTCTCTTTAGCTCCCTCTCTCCGCCTGTTCCTTCAATCTCTTTAGTGCGCATGGAGAGATGTCGAGAGCAGTAGCCCCTACGCTGAGACTCTTTCATGCAATTATCCTTTGAACACAAGCGACGCCACTGCTTTCCATTAAATTTCTTGCGGATACCATTGGGTGTACACACCACATCACCCTTCTTATATATTTGCTGAGCAGCAGAAAGTGGAGTTCGTGATCGTGAGGAGGAAGCTGAGGATGAAGCAGAACTCCCTGGGACAGGAACAGAAGTCTGTGAAGGAATGGAGGTCTTGTCCAGGGGTGTAAGGGAACCTTTTGAGCTAGGTGAAGGAGGCACAGTTGTAGAGTGGGGTTGCAAAGGAACTCCATCAGAACTAACAAAAGCTGAAGAAGCAGGTGGCTGAGGGCTGTCTGATGGTAGTCCAGTCAAGTGGGTACCCAAGGATGTGCCAGCGAGACCTCGGACAACTGAGATGGGACTTGAGTATCCCGAAGGCTTAGAAATGATTTGTCTGTGGTTGTTGGTTCTAACTGTTTTGGGTACTCCTGAAACTAAAGTACCTACTGCCTCATGAAGAGGTGCCAGGTTAAGCCTTAAAACTTCCAAGTCAACCTCTGGAGTCTGTAGCTGCTTTCGTTCCCTCTCTCTTTCTCTTGCTCTTTCTCTATCTGTGTCCTCGGCTATATGACGGTCTCTTCCAGTCACTATGATTAATGCACTGTTTGACACCATAATTGCTGGTGAGGATGCAGATGAAGTATTTGTGCCCTCATACTGTTGACCACCAATATCAGAATTCTTCTGATGTGGCTTTGTACCACCCATAGTCATTCCCCTACTAAGCTGACACATCTCTCTCTCTACATCCATATCTTCCCTTCTTTCTCTTTCTTCTCTCTCTTGTACGTCTCCTTCCCATGGTGGGACAAGAAGGCGCATGTTTTGTCGGGAGACCCACACAGCCTGAATGCCAGTTCTCTGTTGCCCCTCATCTCGTTTGTTCCCAGCTTTCTTGTGATTATTTTCTTCAAGCAGTAGCACTCTATAGGGGCAAGCAACAGCTGGATGGGAGTCCACCTGTGACACTACTCCTTCCCTATACCATTCCTTCCCCTTATCTTCTCCATAAGGCACACAAACACGTGTCCCAACTTCCACTGGATCATTGCCTGGTGGAGGGGCATCTAAGATGAGGTCAATAGTTTGGTCTGGGTGATTTACCAATGTATTAAATGGGAGCAAAAGTTGCATCTCCTCCCCATTAATCTGCAATCCTACATTGAGCTGCTCTTTAGTAGCCCCACGCACCACACCACGGATAAAAACACATTCTTTGATTGGCTCTTCTCCTTCTACCTCCTTTGTTCTCTGATGACGAGCTAACACTCTCTGATTCTTAAGGCCTTTAGCCAGTGCCTCAGCTATTCCTGAAAAGCTTTCTTGTTCAAGTTGATGGTTCCTTTGTGTAAGGGGTGGAGGCAGGGATAACGCTCTGGTTACTGGGCTTTTTGGTATGTTTAAAGTAGTCTGTATATTTTGGTGCACGTTAGAGGGCTCCACCATCTCCAGACCTGGAGAGTTCTCACCAGCTGTTTCTGTGGGTGCTGAGCAAGCTAAGTTTGGGGCAACTTCTCCAAATGCATCTGTTTTCACTTGTTCCACAATGCTTTTTCTCACACATGGAACTTCATCTTTGACAACCTCTTCCCTACTCACACAATTGAGTGTTGAGGTTTCTGTGCTTGTTTTATTTTCTGCTAAAATTTTGCTGTTTATGGCAGCCGACATAACAACATTGTCAGCTTCTGTTAAAACATTATTGGCTACAGGGTGGCTATTAGGAGTAATGGGGTTACAAAGTTTACTGAGGTGATTGCTATTAAGTGCAAGTGAAGGTGCAGGAGGACTGATTGGAGTGGTGCTGACAGTTCCATGTTCATACATGTACTTTTTCTTGGGGACTCTGGCTTTGAAGGTTGCTGTTTTCCTACTGGAGAGTGTGATGGGACTATGACTGGTGATGATAGTGCTGCTTTTGTTTGAGCTATTGGCTGCTGTATTTGTGCTCAGTGGGTTGCTGGTTATACTGTTTGTCATAGTAATGTTATGCGTTTTTGAGCTAGTGTTTTCGGGAGTAGTCATTTTATTGACACTCACTACAATTTGCTCAGCTTGATCTACTTCTACAGATAGTCCTTTTATCTGTCCTTTTAGCCCTTCCCCGTTTGGAGTATTGCTCCTCTTGACTGACTTCCCTTCAGAGTTATCCAACTTGGATGGAGTATTTTTCTGGGATGACGCTGCAACAGGTGTAGTTTGTGATTGTCTGTCATGTTTATCTCCTCTTTTCCTCACACTCTTTGCCCGTGTGGACAGAGGAGAGCGTCCTCTCTGTTTTTTCAGAGATCTCATCTTTTAGTGTAGTAAGCTTTCTTCCCCTCCCCCTTTTTTTGTTGAAAATCTTTTAATCTTCTTTTGGAACTTCTTTCCTTCTTGATCCAAAGCGGCCTCACTCAAAGTGGTTTTGATGCTTTTATACCTTAGGACAGTCTGTAATGAGAAAAAGATCATGTGTCTTAGTATGTATACGTGAAATACAAATATGGAAAAAGTAGCAGAAAACATTAGGTAACTATATCAACAAATTTTTGTCATCAGCTGGAAGACTTTGAAACAGGTACTGGAAACCCCCCTTTGGGTTGTCCATCCATCCATTTTCTGTACTGCTTATCCTACAGAGGGAGTGGCGCCTATACAGGGGACTCGGGGCACAAGGCGGGGGACACCCTGGACGGGATGCCAACCCATCACAGTGCACAATCGCACACACACTCACACACTGCAGACAATTTAGAAATGTCAATCAGCCTATAAAGCGTGTCTTTGGGGGAGAAACCCAGACTACCCAGATTAAACCACTGAAGCACAGGGAGAACAGGCAAGCTCTGCACACACAAGGTGAAGGCGGGAATCATTCCCCAACCCCAGAGGTGCGAGGCAAACATGCTAACCACTTAGCCTCTCCTTGGCCTGCAAGACACATGACACAAAACCTTCCAAAACACAATAAGTTCACTGTTCACACATTCTCTGAAACAATCCCTTACAGTCATCAAATAGGCCATTCCAGCCTCATAAACATGCTTCGGATGAACATCAAAGAGCTTTTAGATAAAAGTGTGCTAGTGTGGCTTGTTGCCTTCCTGCCTACCAACAATTACAAACAAAAATTTTTGTCAAGGCAAAATATTTCAGATCATATGGATGACACTGTGTCAGTAATACTGTGTGGTTAAGTGTTATTGCATAGCAAGGCATACAGTTACATAGAAGTCAGTATGCAAGAAAATCTATTTTTCAAGCTAGATAGCCATCTTCTTGGCTTTTAATCTATTTTCTTTCATTAGTCTTACTATGGGGTTTTTACTGATCAGGACCTGGTAGATGAAGAAGCCTTTATTGGACACATGTACAATACAGCGAAATTCTTTACTTCGCATATCCCAGCTTGTTAGGAAGTTGGGGTCAGAGCATAGGGTCAGCCATGATACGCACCCCTGAGGCCCAAGGGCCCAGCAGTGGCCGCTTGGCAGTGAACCCCTGACCTTCTGCTCAGCAAGCCAGAGCCTTAACCATTGAGCCACCACTGCGCTGATTGTTCACCTCAACGTGAGAACACTTGATACTGATTAAGGACATTCTTGCAAGGCCTTTCAATGTTATAAACCTTAGTCCCAAATTTCACATGGATAAGAAACATAACAACATATTACGAAATCCTGATAATATGCAATGCTATTACTAATGATATACAGATGTGTGCAAATGTCTTTTCAAAAGTTTCACTATATGAAGTAAATTATTAAAAACAGCAGTCATAAAATCAAATATTTGACTGATCACCCTTTGCCCTTTTGCCTTTAAAATGCCTCTTATCTATATTATCATGGCGTTTAATAAAGAAATTGGCTGGTAAGTTGTTCCAACATATTACAGTTCTGCCGAACCCTTTGCCTGTCTCATGTGTTTCAGTTTCTGCATATAAAACCAGACCGCACTAGTTAAAAATGTTTTATCTGAAAAATTGTTAATATTAGTTAATATTGTCCTTTCATTAACATGCATTTAATTAATTCATTGTTCAGACCTACCATACTGTGCAACTGTTTAGGCATCCTATTTTGTTTCGTACAAACTTTGTTATAGATTTTTTTTATTATTAGGACTTCTACATTACAAAAATACATAGATACAAAAAAATTTTTTAGCTTGCCAAACATTAGTTTTCTAGCACAAAATTAAATGTTACAGAAAAATGTTCGAATAAAGGCTGCTGAGTTTTGCTACAAAATTAAACAGCAGTAAATGCCTAATATCATTTCTACCGTATTAAACCTTGATATTACTGCATAATAATTGCAACAGCATTATAACAAAGAAGTAAGGATGAAGCTCAAGCTATAATGGATGACGTTCCAAACGTTATTTAAAACTATGAAGCAACAGTGTAAAAGTTTAGCAATGTATTATTGTTTAAGTATATAAATATACGAATTATAAATCCAGTTATAGATCTTAAGAAAAATCATTATGAAGAACGATGTGGAAAGAAAATAGACTCATTGTGGTGTTAAATCTTCATCTTCTATTGACATGGAATAATTATTCACACAGACTATTACTCTTACTATTACGATTATATATTAAATATATGTAAACTGACTACTGATACTAAACCCACAGAGCACATACACATCAGCACCACCTTTGTATTTGAATCTCTTTATATATATATATATATATATATATATATACACACACACTCTTCTTGAGTATATATATATATATATAAATATATATATATATATATATATATATATATATATATATATATATATATATATATATATATATATATATATATATATAAATATATAAACGTACACACACGTATATATATATTTTCTGCTCCAAAACAATATGTGCAAATCTTTTATTTTTTACATAAAATGACTTGATTAAATGGCTCCATGTGCATAAAATGGCTCCATGTGCTTAACAAAATATTAAGTAAACATAAAGAAATAACGCATACTGTAATTATTCAGAATCTGCACTTCGAAATCACTCGACATCAATAAAAATTTGGACGTGTTGTGTGTTGGAGCGTCGAGCGCTGACTGTGTGGTGTGTGTGTGTGTGTGTGTGTGTGTGTGTGGGTACATGCATGCATCTACTTTGGACACAGAAACAAATCAGCACCACCCCCCGAAGTGTTTCATAGAATTGTAATTCTTTTTCAGATAAGCCATACAGCATATTGACACACGCTATATGTTAGACTGTATACGAGATATTGCTCCAGGTGTTAAATGTTGGGAAAGAGACATATAAAAATAAATAAATAAACATTTTAAAAAGGAGGCCGGTGTTGAACTGAGGCAACTGATTCCGGTTACAGAACTGACTACTTACTCACGTCAACAGTTTAACTACAGTGTCAACACAGAAGGTGTCCGTTTCATGTCCTGATTCCTACATCCTATATTAAATGCATGAAAATCCCTGACCTCGGCTGCACGAGCGTACGACGCAGGATTTGCTGGTTTATCAGCACACACACACACACACACACATATATTGTATATCAGTAAAGAAAACAGCATATTATGTGGTAAGAGACACTTTTCAGACGAAAAAAAAAACTACAAGATTTGCTACAAAATTAAGAAGCAAGTGTGACAGTCAGAGACATGTCTCCAGAAGAACCGTGGTTGGGTCTGCAAGGTGCTCAATAAAACTTTTAAAAAAAGCTAATTTCCTTATAAATCTGCTCTAATGTACCGGAGACTACTATTTTTATTTATTTGTCATTTTTATTCGTCACACCACATTTCGCCCTTTGTTTCATTTACTACTGTTTCCTCCTAAAACCTTTGTACAGTACTGTACGTGGCTGTTCATGATTAGTGAGAAACTACACAGATTGGTCATGAAGCAACTTTATTCTAACTTAGTAACAAACACGTTATCTGGCACATTAAAATACATGATTATGTGCGAGAAATCACGACTAATATTATGTGTCAGAAAATGATAGTCAGAAACAAATATATGCATGTAACAGTATATAACAAAAAATACTCAGATATATAACAAAAATGACATGTTCTCTCACGCTCCCTCTCCTTGCCTCCCCCTTTCACACATGCGCGCGCGCACACACACACACACACACACACACACACAATGTTTTTTCATGGAAAAACATATTTAGCTTTCATGCAGCCCTACAAAATTGTAGGAAGTGAAAAGCTTGGCAAGTGTTCTGTTTAACTGGAAATACACCATTAGCACGCTCTCTCTCTGTCTCTCTCTCTCTCTCACACACACACACACACACACACACGATTCACTGTCCAAGATGCCTGTGAAAGGAGAATGTGGACATTCTTATTTAGTCATTTTAAGAAATATGTCATTGAAGTAGACCACTGTTTATCTGTATCTGACTTCCTTGCCTTCAGTTATTGTAGTACATCACCATATAAAAGTCTTAGTCTTTTTTTAACTTAAGTGAAAAAAATCTTGTTGAGCAAAGATGCCTTCAAAATAATATGATGAAAAGTTTCTATATTAAATAAATTACTAAAAATAGTAGGAGACAGTAAAAAAAAAAAAAAAAACTCAAAACAATGTTTGGCTGACCTTGGCTTTAAAATTTGCTTCAGATTTCTTATGTAGATTTTTGTAAAGGAAATCGGTTCTTCTTAAAAGTCTCGCTTGTTTCTGTTTTTTCAGGTAAAACAACACAACCCCAATAATGTATTGTTTTAATCTGGAGAGTGGTCATATCTTCCCTTCTTTAATCCATCCGTACATCCATCCATCCAGTATCTACACCACTTATCCTTACTGGGTCATGGGGAGCCTGGAGCCTATCCCATGGGGCATGGGGCACAGGGTGGGAAGCACCCTGGATGGGGTGCCAATCCATCACAGGACACACACCCATTCATACACTACAGGCACTTCTGGACATGCCAATCAGCATACAATGCATGTCTTTGAACTGGGGGGAGGTAAATGGAGTACCCGGAGGAAACCCTTGAAGCATGCAAGCTCCGCGCACACACAGGGCCGTGGGGGGAATCGAACCCTCAACCCTGGAGGTGTGAGGCAAACGCGCCAATCACTAAGCCACCGTGCCCCCCCCCCTTTCTTTAATGGCACACAGAAATTCTTTACGCATGTTTATGCATCAAAATTATACACTTTTCCAACACACATAAATGAAACACACAAACTCACAGACGCGCACAAACACAATGGTGTGTTTGTGAATCAACTACAGCTGCTTTTACCCACAACGTTTTGACTTTAAGGCAAAGTGAACACGAATGTATTGTATTACATATGATATAAATACAGTGCGGGGAAATAAGAATTGGACGAGTCAACATTTTGTTCATTAAATGAAGTTATGTGTAATAAAGTGGAATGACACAGGAAAAATATATTGAACACGCTAAGAAAGAGCAGTACTCAAAGGCAAGGTAAGGCAAGGAGCCAGCTGAAATCTGTAAGTAATTATACCTACTATCTGTGCAAATTAATATCAGCTGGGTTAGTAAATTGATGGTTTATAAAAAAGGCTTTTCGTTACCAAAGTGTCACACAAGAAACATCTCATGATGGGTAAAAGCAAAGAGCTCTCCCAAGACCTTTGCAACCTTATTGTTGCCAAACATATTGATGGAATCGGATACAGACGTATTTCAAAACTTCTGAATCCTCCAGCAAGCACCATTGGGGCCGTTATCCACATGTGGAAGCAACATCAATCTGTCATCAACCGGCCACGCACAGGAGCTCCTCTCAAGATTTCTGACCAGGGAGTCAGAAGAATGGTCAGAAGAAGAGACCAAGAGTCAAGGACCACTCGGAAAGAGCTCCAGAAACACTTAGAGGCAGCAGGTGCGATCATCACAGAGAAAACAATAGGCGATGCACTCCACTGCTCACACTCACCCCACAAGACTCCATTACTAAAGAAAAGGCATGTCGAAGCTCATTTAAAGTTTGCTACGACTCATTTGGATAAGCCGATGAAATACTGGGAGAGTGTAGTGTATGAAATACAAGCCTAAAATACTGGGAGAGTGTAGTCTATGAAATACAAACCTGAAATACTGGGAGAGTGTAGTCTGTTCAGTCAGACGATAGCAAAATTGAACTTTTTGTCTGTCATACTACACACCATGTTTGGAGAAGAAATGGCACTGCACATCACCCTAAAAACACTACACCAACAGTGAAGTTTGGAGGTGGAAGCATCATGGTGTGGGGCTGTTTTTCATCACATGGTACTGACAGACTTCATATCATGGAAGGAACGATGAATGGAGCCGTTTAGCAGTAGATTCTTGAGAAAAATCTGCTGATATCCACCAGAATGATGAAGATGAGACGTGGGTGGACTTCCAGCAGGTCAACGATCCAAAGCATACCGCAAAGGAAACTCTCACTTGGTTTCAGAGAAAAAAATCAAGGAGTTAGAATGGCCCAGTCAATCACCTGACTTGAATCCAATTGAACAAGATTTAAAGACAATATGGTTAGAAGAATGAGCCAAAAATCACACCTGAATACTGCGGCCCATTCATTTCTTCACACAGGAAGAGTCTTCAAGCTCTCATTACAAACAAAGGCTTCTCCACTGAGTATTAAATACATTTCAGTTAGCGTGTTCAATACTTCTTACCTGTGTCATTCCACTTTATTATTAAACTTCATTTATGGACGTTAATGTTGTTAATTCTTTATATGTGTGGATTTCTTTAGTTAATATTGATGTCCGGGGAAAACGTCATGTGAATAGCCTCATTGGAAATATATTTACTGGAAAAAAAAATGTTGACACGTTCACTATTTATCCCCCATCGGAAAGATATCTCCATCCTATTTGTTTGTTTACATTATGATATAACACCGATATCAGAGCTTTGAGCATCGTTGTTACCTTATACGTATATGATCCTGACATCCTCACAGTGACCCTCTCGCTTCTCTGCAGGCTTCTGCTGCCAAGATCTGCAAAATGTCACTGGCTTTAAGGCATTAAGGAGACATGAATTCCGATCAATTTGTGACCAGGGTTCATGTGCAGCACGTGTGTAAAATCTGTTCTGATACTGATTTCAGGTCACTGACGCATCTGTGCATGCTTAATCGCTTCGTTTTCTCATGAAGCGTTAAAAAAAAAAAAAAAAAAACACTTTTGTTTAATAACTACTGTTATTTGTTCATTTAAGGATGCTTGTTTTCCCTCAACAGCAGTAAATGCCTAATATCATTTCTACCGTATTTAACCTTGATATTACTGCATAATAATTGCAACAGCATTATAATAAAGAAGTACGGATGAAGCTCAAGCTATAATGGATGACGTTCCAAACGTTATTTAAAACTATGAAGCAACAGTGTAAAAGTATATCGATATACTATTGTTTAAGTATGTAAATATACGAATTATAAATCCAGTTATAGATCTTAGGATAAAAAAAATCATTATGAAGAATGATGTGGGAAAAAATTGATTCATCTTTTAATGACACGGAATAATTATCCACACGGACTGTAACTCTTACTATTATGATTATATACAATATTATTTATATATAAACTGACTACTCATACTAAACCCACAGAGCGCATACACAAATCTTTTCTTTCCTAAAACATCAGCACCACCTTTGTATTTGAATCTTTGCACCAGTTGTATTTATTTTACCTTGAGTCATAAGAGCGTCAACTCTTCTTGAATATATATATATATATATATATATATATATATATATATATATATATATATATATATATATATATATATATATATATATATATTCTGCTCCAAAACAATGTGCAAATCCTTTTTTTTTTTTTACATAAAATGACTTGTACTTGCTCCATGTGCTTGACAAAATATAAAGTAAACATAAAGAAATAACGCACACTGTAATTATTCCGAATCTGCACTTTGAAATCACTCGACATCAATAAAAATTTGGACGTGTTGAGTGTTGGAGCGTCGAGCGCTGACTGTGTGGTGTGTGTGTGTGTGTGTGTGTGTGTGTGTGTGTGTGTGTGTGTGTGTGTGTGTGTGTGTGTGTGTACATGCATGCATCTACTTTGGACACAGAAACAAATCAGCACCACCCCCCCCGAAGTGTTTCATAGAATTGTAATTCTTTTTCAGATAAGCCATACAGCATATTGACACACGCTATATGTTAGACTGTATACGAGATATTACTCCAGGTGTTAAATGTTGGGAAAGAGACATATAAAAATAAATAAATAAACATTTTAAAAAGGAGGCCTGTGTTGAACTGAGGCAACTGATTCCGGTTACAGAACTGACTACTTACTCACGTCAACAGTTTAACTACAGTGTCAACACAGAAGGTGTCCGTTTCATGTCCTGATTCCTACATCCTATATTAAATGCATGAAAATCCCTGACCTCGGCTGCACGAGCGTACGACGCAGGATTTGCTGGTTTATCAGCACACACACACACACACACACACACACACACACACACAGAGCAGTCATCAGTGGACACATGAATTACCTTTAAGTGAATTAATCAGCCCTTGTTGTGGTCAGTTATAAAGGATTTACAAAGATGTTCAACAATTAAAGAAAGTCCAAATAAATGCCATAAAAATACCTCAAGGTCTGACCTTAAGGACTAATGTTACAGTCTACAGTCCAGCTAACACTTTCACACTTAGGATTTATTTATAAATAAATAAATAACCTAACATGGGCAGACCATGTTATCCATAATGTACTATCATCATTTCATGTAGTATTTTATTAAAAATGTCCCCTGGTCACCTATTCGCAGTGCACACATGTGCAGCACACAACACACACAACACACACAGTTTTTTTTTTTTATTGTTTTTGTTTTTTTAACTACGATAGCCAGAATGCACAGGCCAGACTTCACACTTATGTTTCGAGAGAAAATTAAATACATGTAAAGGGGACAGAGTTGCATTTCCTTTCTGCCAACCTACTATGGTGCAAGCATACTGAACCCAAAAACGAGTGTTGATCGTGCGCTTCCTGACTGCTCCTTCAGAACACACACACACACACACACACACACACACGACCCTACGCAGCAACACAAGAAACACAGGAACCGTCACTGTAATCACAACACCCCCATGCTGTGCTTGACAACATCGAAAGTAACTCTAAAATTAAATATCAACTGAGCCCTGTGTAGTGTGTGTGTGTGTGTGTGTGTGTGTGTGTGTGCGCGCGTGTTTGCACTGCAGATCAGCACGTACACCAAAAATGCATTTTGGGGCATGGAGCAGGGTACAGAGCTGCAGTAGTGCAGGTTTTTTCCTGAACTGGAGCATGCACGGGTGCTCCATAGCCACCTTTCCACCGCATCTCTTTATTTACTACTAAGTCGATCAATTTCGAGATCTAGACAAGTATCCTGCAAAGTATGCATGGCCCGGGTCAAATTTCAAAACTGCTACTACGCTCATTTCTTGCATGCCCATCCATTGCCCCGTAATTATGGATTAAAAAGAATCACCAGGTGGCCTGAGACTCAAGATATGGCACATTGGAAATCAACTTTCCCCACACTCCAAAGTCCAGCGTCACCTCCTGAACCTTTCTCGGCCCTTGAACGCTTAACCAGAGCGTAAGCCCTGCACAACTACAGACAGCTGCAGACCCGTACGGAGCGCGGGCGCGTGTGTGTGTGTGTGTGTGAGTGTGTGTGTGACATAACTGAGACCATCGTTCCCCAACGTTCTCCGAGCACCGTGACTCAACAGCCACCATCGACCATGGACGCACGTCACGTGTTAATCCGACGCGACCGATAACGAGCAAAAAGGTCCTGAAGGTTGATTACAAAATGGGGGGCATGGGGCGGGGGAGAAGAGAGGAGAGAGACGAACAGCTGCCCGTTGCCTTTCGATCTGATTTATATATTTATTTATATATTTATTTATTATGAAGGCAGAGCAAAGCGATCGTTATGGAGACGCTGCTCACACCACACTGCAGAATGCATATGGCTTTCACGCGGCATATTCACATGCATCTGTCTTAAGGGATAGCAACGAGGGAAATGGGAAGAAGAAGAAGAAGTGGAAGAAGAAATGAATGCGCCCTGACAGTCACGGCAGAAAGCCTTGGAATAATTTTTTTGATTGTGTGTGTGTGTGTGTGTGTGTGTGTGTGTGTGATTTCTATTCAGAATTACTAACACTACCAGGATTAAGTATTTCATGCTTATATATATATATATATATATATATATATATATATATATATATATATATATATATATATATATTATATATATATATATACAAGTGTTTTGTATATGTATATATATATATATATATATATATATATATATATATATATATATATATATATATAATTTATTTACTTACTTTGAGGATGTCTGTTACTGTTAGATACATTTGGTCCTACTGAACTAAAAATATAAAGTAAAGCATTTGTTTGCATGTTGGTAGCAATGCAATGTGTTCCCCCCCTTATATAAAATATATAACACACACACACACACACACACTACTAAAGCGTCAGATTGCGCAGCACAGCGTCGTAGTACTACAGCTCCTTTCCCAATGTCACAGGAACAGTGCATGGGCTGAGAAGGGAATTTCCAAAAACATTCATCGTTGTAAACATTAAAAACAAGCTAAGCTAATGTTTAAAACGGCGTGTGGTGTTAGTGAGTGTGTGTGTGTGTGTGTGTGTGTGTGTGCAGCAGACAGACAGACAGACAGACAGTGCACACAGCACAGCGCCTCCGTGCACGTAGTAAAGTTGCAAATGATGTTTATGCAACGCGTCGCCGGTGAAGATCAGCTCCCGAGCAGCTCCTGAGCTGACGCTTGAGAGGAAATCGGTGACTTGAACTCCGGTGTCATGCCACTGGACTGATTTGTGCGCCGTGACACGACGTGTATGTGCCTGGTCAAATGTAGCGTCTGAGCGCAAGCCGCGCACAATGCAGCGCGCTCTGTGCGTAAAGGCTGAGCGTCGAGTAGACGCGGCCGGTGCAGGACGTCGACGCGCGCGGAGACGGGAGTCGTTTCAACACCAGCACTTGAGTTGTTCTCGAGCTCGCGCCTGACGCTGGCTTTCAACACCGGACAAAGTTTAAACTGCGATCCCCACCCCCCTCCTTCAGCTCCTTCTCTTCTCGGGTTAAAAGCACTCAGACACCCCCCCCCCTCATCCCCAAAAAACAAACAAACAAACAAGCAAGCAAAGCCACGTCCATTATAAACCGTCTTACATTAATCAACTCACCCGAAGACACAGAAACCTGAAGAAACACTCGCGGTCCAAAACTGCTAGCAAGCCGAGGTGTCTTCTTCTTCTTCTTCTTCTTCTTCAATTACCAAGTCGTGTCCAGCGCTCCGTCCGTAAACGTTCTGTCTGTCAACGAAATTTTAACTTTTCGACTTCATCCGTTAAAACGTCTCTCTTCCTCCGCAAAGGAACTCAGAGGCACTGGGAGAAGAAAAAAAAACTAACTCTCCGCGTCCCTTTTCCACTACAGTCACAAAATGGTGAATGAACCACTAACAGCTGGGCGGCTCGGCCAATCAGAGTGCGCGCCGACGCGTACAGTAACCTATAGGAGCGCGAGGAAAAACTACGGGGCGGACCAAGTTGTCAAAGTAGCCGTGAGTGACGTGGGGTGAGAGCCAATAGGAATGCTTGCCGGCGCCTGGTCCAGAAGTGTACAGTATCCAGTGAAAGCGCTGGGAACCATAGGAACAGAAAGTAGGCGGGCACAAGGGAGGTGTTGAGGACGTGTTAGCCAATGACACGCCGCGTGAGATTCCCGTCGCTCTGCCTAATAGCGGGGCAATGTTTACAGCGCAGTGTGTGTGTGTGTGTGTGTGTGTGTGAGAGATAGATTTTTCTTTGCACTTAAATGTGCACCTCTTAATTAGTGTGTTAAACTTACCTGTAATCTATATCATTTTAACAGTAATAGGTTAAACAGTCAAAATCTGAGTGTGATTTAAATAAATAAATAAAGCGTCCGAAACTGTTCAGGAAGCCACGGTTGCTGTTTTTTTTTGTTGGTTTTTTTGGTTTATTTTAAACAACTCTGTTTTTATGAGCGCTAAAGCCATCGAGATCACTTTGACTTTCTCCTCCTTGCTCTCGATTTTTTCCCCCTCAAGTCTTGCTCTCTTTTTCTCTCAGCAACAGACCCTCGCCTTCGTATCTGCCATCCAATCGCGTTGCCGGGTTCCGTTGGTGCTGACGTCGGCGACGCTTTGCTCCGCCTCTTCTATACAATCTCAGCTGGAAGTTTTGTTGACGTCACCTCGCCGAACAACGATTGGCGAGATGGTCGAGTCCTCCAGCCAATCAACGTACAGAGCGGTGAAGTCATCACGCATGTTGCCACCAGCTGGCCGGTGTGGGCGTGGTCTGGCGTACTCGCTTAACCCCACTGCCTGACTAATAGTAGAAATGCTACGGAGCTTGTGAGCGGTGAAGATCCCTCATTTAAAAGAAAGTTCACAAACTTTCTATGCAGTTATTACAAAGTGCTGTATTTAACTATACCTGTAGGATGTGGACTTCTTGTATATACTCGTATATATTTGTTACAAATGAGCAGATCAGAAAATGCATGCTATTTCATATCAGATATCAGATATAAAGTATAAATGCACAAGCCATATGAAGATCAGACGTGAAATGCTTACAAGTGATAGAGTTCCAGTTACATAATCTCTTTTCATACACACAAGCTTGACCTGAGGCGCCACCTGCCGTTTGCTCATCACTCAGCACTCTTTTGTCATTATTCGTAGTAAGCAAAATGGGGAAGTACGGTTTCCTTAGTTAAACGGAAGGAAAAGAAGGTCAACACACACACACACACACACACACACACACACACACACACACACACACACACACACACACACACACACACACAGTTTGTACTTACAAGACTAACAAGTTCAAGGATCTATCATCAAATGATCTCAACAAGGCATTAAAAAAAGAAAGAAAGTCTGGATTCATTTAACATTTGCCTCACACCTCCAGGGTTGGGGGTTCGATTCCCACCGCTGTACTGTGTGCGGAGTTTGCATGTTCTCCTCGTGCTGCGGGGGTTTCCTCCGGGTACTCCGGTTTCCTCATGTCCAAAGACATGCATGGTAGGCTGATTGGTATGTCCAAAGGGTTCATAGTGTATGAATGTTTGTGCGAATGATTGTGAATGATTTTGCCCTGCGATGGATTGGCACCCTGTCCAGGGTGTACCCCACCTTGTGCACGATGCTCACTGGGATAGGCTCATGGTTCCCCACGATCTTGTAGCATATGTGGTATAGAAAATGGATGGATGGATGGATGGATTCACTAAATTAAACCACCCCTAGGCCTAATCTAGCTATATAGTCAGTTTAGGCTCTACACGCTCACATTCTAATAACAGAAATATGCATTTTCTCTGAGATTTACTTGGTCATATAAAGATTTCCCCCAGTCACCTGAGCTATATCGAATATCGACCTGCTAAAGACCAACCCAGTTAGCAGACAGAGGAATTCCTGACCTCATATGGATAAGTTTAAACACGGCCAAATGTTTGTAAACACTCGACCATCACATCCATATGTGCATGTTGGAACATCCAATTCCATATTTAAAAACCTCCACTCTTCTGGGAAGGCTTTCCAGTAGATTTTGGAGCATGACTGTCAGGATTTGCCCATTCAGCCCAAGAGCATTAGTGAGGTCAGGCAGTGATGTTAAGGGAGGAGGCGTAGTGCACAGTGAGCATTCCAGTTGATCCCAAAAGTGTTCAGTGGGGTTGAGGTCAGGGTTCTGTGCAGGCCACCCGAGGTCCTCCACTCCAACTTTGGAAAACCATGTCTTCATGAACCACGCTTTGTGCAAAGGGGCATTGCCATGCTGAAGGAGGGTTGGGTTTCTTAGTTCCACTGAAGGGAAATTATAAATCTATAGCATACAAAGACGTCATATACAATTGTGTGCTTCCACCTTTGTGGCAACAGTTTGGGCAAGGCCCACATATGGGTTTGATGGTCAGGTGTCTAAAAGCATTGCGACATATAGTGTACATTAGAGGAATTTTTAAAAAAAAATGCTTTTTAAATCTGCATCAAAAATGCCCAACACACAAATAATGTTCGTGTTTCAAAAGTGTCCCAGCTGTATGGTCCTCAGCAGAGCTTCCTCGCCGTATTATTCCCGAGACATGCGATGCACCGTTTCCTAAAGGAGATGTTCTTTCTCATTGAAGCATCACTTAAGTGAATTCACCTACAGTATTTTGATTTGTTGCCCAGCTATTTCAACCATATAACAGATCTGCACATACACAAAATTGATTATATTGAATTATTATTATTTTGAAGTAAAACGTTATAGAATGTACAGCATACATCGCATGCTTAAATGTTGATATTTTAGCCTGGATTCGACTTCTCATGTAGCTGTTTATCAAGCAAGGCATATTTTAACTGACTTTCATAGAAGTGTTTTATTAACTTAATTAAGACAAGAAATGTTCTATTTGTGCTTTTTATATTCTGTCATTTATTGGAGTTTTTTTTGGAGTTGTTTTTCATTTATTGGAGTTTGTTTGTTTGTTTCCTGTGTATCACCGATCTAAAAGCCTCCTCTCTCCTGTATTAAGAGTGGGTACTTCCTTAAACATGGTTGACTTTGATTAATTTTCAGATCACATGCTAAAGAAGCTATGGTAAGAAAGAAGGGTTAGTTAAAAGTTTACCCAAATAAATTTTTATATTATCACTATAGTTCTGGGCCAGCTTGATTAAGAAACAGCTTTTCCCCAAGGACCATCTTTCGGTCACTGTTAATTGAAATACTGGTCTTCTATTAGTCTGGTGCACTAATATACACTATATGGCCAAAAGTATGTGGTTCTTCCTGAAACTGCTGCCATAAAGGTTTAAGCACACAATTTACAGAAAGGTTTTGTACGCTGTAGCATTAAGATTTTACCTTCACTGGAACTAAGTGGTCCCAAACCTGTTCAAGAATCATAATACACCTCTACACAAAGGCGAGATTCATGAAGCTATTGCTTGCCAAAGTTGGAGTGGAAAACCTTGACTGGCCTGAACAGAGCCCTGAAATCAACCCCACCAAACACCTGTGGGATGAATTTGGATTGACGACTGTGCACAAGTCCTCCTTGCCTGACATTCGTGAATGACCTCAGTAATGTTCTTGTGGCTGAATTGGCAGAAATTCTTCCATCCACGCTCTAAAAACCCAGTGAAAAGCCTTCCCAGAAGTGTGGGGGTTATTATAATCTGGAATGGTGTGTTCAAAAAACACATATCAATTTGATGGTCAGGTGTCCACAAACTTTTGGCCATACAATACACCTCTACCTATGTCACTACACTATATTTGCACTATTAATCTATGCTTTCCTTTCTAACTTGCACATACATACATACATACACATACATACAGTATATGTATGTGTGTACAGTGTTCTATTATTTTTTATTACATACAGATTTTCTATTTATATACCCTCTCAGGGAAAATGGTATTAAACTGTACCTTTCCTTGTTGCTGGGATGGCACCCTAAAAGTGGTCTCTTGTACCTTTTATTATGATTGCTTTTTGTTGTTGTTTATTTAGGAAGGTATATATATATATATATATATATATATATATATATATATATATATATATATATATATATATATATATATATATATATATACACACAGTATCTCACAAAACTAAGTACACCCCTCACATTTTTGTAAATATTTGATTATCTTTTTCATGTGACAACACTGAAGAAACGACACTTTGCTACAATGTAAGGTAGTGAGTGTACAGCTTGTGTAACAGTGTCAATTTGCTGTCCCCTCAAAATAACTCAACACACAGCCATTAATAATGACCACAAACACACGTCCAAGACGACCACTGCCTTGCTTAAGAAGCTGAGGGTGAAGGTGATGGACTAAACCCTATTGAGCATCTGTGTCACATCCTCAAACGGAAGGTAGAGGAGCACAAGGTCTCTAACATCCACCAGCTCCGTGATGTCGTCATGGAGGAGTGAAAGAGGACTCCAGTGACAACCTGTGAAGCTCTGGTGAACTCCATGCTCAAGAGGGTTAAGGCAGTGCTGGAAAATAATGGTGGCCACACAAGATATTGACACTTTGGGCCTAATTTGGACATTTTAACTTAGCGGTGTACTTTAGACATTAATGGCTGTGTGTTGAGTTATTTTGAGGGGACGGCAAATTTACACTGTTACACAAGCTGTACACTCACTACTTTACATTGTAGCAAAGTGTCATTTCATCAGTGTTGAAGAAATTAAGTATTAATTAAGTATAATATGCTATATATATATATATATATATATATATATATATATATATATATATATATATATATATATATATATATATATATATATATATATATATCAATATCTCACAAAAGTATATATATTTATATATGTATATATATATATATATATAATATATATACAGTGGTGTGAAAAAGTGTTTGCCCCTTCCTCATTTCCTGTTCCTTATGTGTTTGTCACACTTTGTGTTGAACATCAAACCAATTTAAACAATAGTCAAGGACAACACAAGTAAACACAAAATGCAATTTGTAAATGAAGGTGTTTATTATTAAAGGTAAAAATCCAAACCATCATGGCCCTGTGTGAAAAAGTGATTGCCCCTAAACCTAATAACTGGTTGGGCCACCCTTAGCAGCAACAACTGCAACCAAGCGTTTGATAACATGCAATGAGGCTTTACAGCGTCCTGGAGAATTTTGCCCACTCATCTTTGCAGAATTGTCCTAATTCAGTTACATTAGAGGGTTTTGAGCATGAACGGCTTTTAAGGTCATACCACAACATCTCAATAGATTAAGGTCAGGACTTTGGTTAGGCCACTCCAAAGTCTTCATTTTGTTTTTCTTCAGCCATTCGGTGGTGGACTTGCTGGTGTGTTTAGGATCATTGTCCTGCTGCAGAACCCAAGTTCGTTTTAGCTTGAGTACACGAACAGATGGTCGGACATTCTCCTCAGGATCTCTTGGTAGACAGCAGAATTCATAGTTCCTTTTATCACGTAAGTTCCAGGTCCTAAGCAGCAAACAGCCCCAGACCATCACACTACCACCACCATATTTTACTGTTGGTATAATGTTCTTTTATGAAATGCAGTGTTCCCTCGCCAGATATACTTGGACACACACCTTCCAAATAGTTCCACTTTTGTCTCATCGGTCCACAGAATGTTGTCCCAAAAGTCTTGGGGATCATCAAGATGTGTTGTGGAGAAATTGAGACGAGCTTTGATGTTCTTTTTGCTCAGCAGTGTTTTCTCCTTGGAACTCTGCCATGCAGGCCATTTTGCCCAGTCTTTTCCTGATGGTGGAGGCATGAACGCTGACCTTAACTGAGGCAAGTGAGGCCCGAGTTCCTTGACGTTGTTGTGGGGTCTTTGTGACCTCTTGGATGAGTCGTCGCGCTCTTGGGGTAATTTTAAGCGCCCAGCCACTCCTGGAAGGTTCACCACTGTTCCATGTCTTCGCCATTTGTGGATAATGGCTCTCACTGTGGTTCGCTGGATTCCCAAGCTTTGGAAATGGCTTTATAACCCTTCCAGACTGATAGATCTCAATTACTTTCTTTCTCAATTGTTCCTGAATTTTTTGGGTCCGCATGATGTGTAGCTTTTAAGGATCTTCTGGTGGACCTTACTGTGTCAAGCAGCTCCTATTTAAGTGATGCCTTGATTGTGAACAGGTGTGGCAATAATCAGGCCTGGTGTGGCTAGAGAAATTGAACTCGTGTGGACAACCACAGTTATAGTATGTTTTAACAAGGGGGCAATCACTTTTTCACACAGGGCCATGATGGTTTGGATTTTTTTCACCTTTAATAATAAACACCTTCATTTACAAATTGCATTTTGTGTTTACTTGTGTTGTCCTTGACTATTGTTTAAATTGGTTTGATGTTCAAACACTTAAGTGTGACAAACATGCAAAGGAACAGGAAATGAGGAAGGGGCAAACACTTTTTCACACCACCTGTATATACTTTTGTCAGATACTGAGATATATATATATATATATAAAGTATATAATATATATATTGTACCCTTAACAGTTTACACTGAAAGTTAATTAGGATCCAATTATGTACCTTAAAATCTTTTTTATTTATTTTTTCTTCAGATGTACACTATATCCATGTTTCCAGTTAAAAGATGCTTATTAAATGTGCAAAAGTTAAGGCGCCAACCCAGTAACTGGGAAAAGTAGAGTTTAGCACCATTTGGGTCTGAGATTGTAACTACGGGAGTGACAGTGCAATTTCATTCGATTCTGTTTTATTCATTTGCTATTAGTTGTCTATGTAAAGGAAGGCATACAAATCCACAAGCCCGCTCTTTAGCATTATTTAACATGTTATTGTGTTGGGTTAGGATTCAGCAAAATGGACACCGTGATAATCTTAAGGACAAAGTTAGCTCACTAACCCCAGAAAGTCACTTCCTGATATTCTAAAGCTGTTTGTTCCTGTTCTGAAAAGCAGCACACTACAGGTTTCAATCTTCAAACAGAAGTCGGAAGTAACAAAGTACAATTACTTTATTACTGTATTTAAGCCTGGTTTTTATCTGTAGATTCCTTGAGTTTTTTCTTTTACCTAATACATTGACTTTGATTTTCTAGTCAATACAGTTGCAAGCATTACATCACTCTTATCACTCTAGTCATGAGGTGATCTTTTAGCTTCAAGAAGTTTATCTAAATTCCTAAATAATATAAATGTTAGAGATAGACGTGACAGCAAGACGGAGACCCAATACCCATCACTGTAATCCATCTCCTTCTATGCACACTGTTTTTAAAAGGCAGTTTACAACGTGACCGCTCGCTATAAATCATTTGTATTTAACATTATTGTTATGCTAGCTAACATTTGAGAGGTTAGAAAGGTGTTATTAGCTACCCTTAGCTATTGTTTTCCTACTTTCCTTGGTGAAAGTAGCACTAATTTACCATCAGTACCTAAAAGCATCTTTTGTGAATCTTTCTAAGTACTGTTACTTCCATACTCTGAGTAAATTTCTATTTTAACTTGAGTAACACCATCTGCTCTAGTGAGAATTGTTTTAAATGGCAATATCATTTGATCTCTGGCAGTCGCTCACCTTTTTCTTTTTCTTTTTCTTTTTTTTTTAGGCTTTTATATGTTCCTATTAAGGCACCAAATTGTTTTCGTGATAAGAAACAAACAAAAATCAACAGCTGCTTCTGTCTTAGAACGAAAGATCGCCAAGATGTTTTTGTAGGCTGCACAACAAACAGTGCACTGTGATGCAGAACATGCATAGTGGATGACACCATGCCGAAATGCCTCGTTAGTACCGCCCCCTCGCTAGGGGCTTGACCTTTGATCTGACCCTCCCCATGATGACAGCCCCTCTGTTTGAGTATAGCGCTGTCATGTCAGTGAACTGTCACAGATCCAAACCCCCCTCCATGCCATTGGCTTTATTGGCAGACGAGGACTGAACTGAGGAAAGCGGTGAAAGAATAGACAGATGACAGCCAGCCAGACAGTGAGATGATGATAAGACAAAGGAAAGAAGAGGCATTGTTTCGCACAAGACACCAGACTCACGGGTACTGCATGATCACTAGAATAACAACAGAATACTTAATTAAGTCAGGTGTGGGTTCAGTGTGATCAACGTGTCTTGATCTGGTTCAGAAATGATCAGCTGAAAACTGCACGTCATCAGTCTCAGAGCATGCTTAATGTTTTCCTCACTCTAACACACCTGGAAGAATTTATCTCCTCATGAGTGAGCTGGAGAAATTGAGCAGTCGGACTCCCACACTGAGAGTGGTAGTTTGTTTACTGGCCCAACATTGGATCTTATTTAAACAGTCTATAATGAGAGGCAATACCTTAGCAACAGTGTGCAAATATTTTTACAAGTACATTATATTATTGAGAACATGCACCTTCGGTAACTGTTTTAACTGGTCAGGGTCTTCGTTTGAACCACGTGAGAACTGGTTTTTATCAGTCTCTCTGCAACTCGCTTTGAAGTTCTGTAGGAGAGTGACATGCAGTATTTAAGAGTTATAATCACATCCGTTATTATCATGTGCTAATAGACAAATAGAAGCTTAGTAGTTAGCAATTTGCCTCACACCTCCAGGATTGGGGGTTTGAATCCCACCCCCTCACTATGTGTGCGTAGTTTGCATGTTCTCCTCATGCTTTGGGGGCTTCCTCTGGATATTCCGGTTTCCTCCTCCAGTCCAAATTGTCTGCAGTGGGTGAATGAGTGTGTGCGATTGTGCCCTGCAACGGGTTGGCACCCTGTCCAGGCTGTCCTGTGCCTTGTGTCCAGTTACTGTATGGAGATGATTTACCCCTAGTGCATGGGGCAGCCGGGGACAGAAGGATTTTATTTCACAAAAACATCATTTAAATACTAGACACATTGCTTGAACGGTGTATACGAATATTTCAGCTTTTTACCGGATCCATAGAGAGTTGTTTTAATATCCACTCCCAAAACACATTTTTTTAAATTGAAATAGACTGGATATCAGTTCCACTTGCCAATCATATTAGACATAGGTTTGATAACGACATACTATGCTTTCCAGCCCTAACAAAACCCCAGCCCCTCTTGGCTATGCTTTACAGACACCACCACCGAGAACCATGGGCCTAGTCTGATGCTGAATATATGCAGTTCCTGGACACAGACAGCTGGGGGCGACCTAACGCCATGCATCAAACACCATGCTCAATAATGATAGGACACTCTGGAGTTGTTGGGTTTTTTTGTGGCCAGTTCCTTCTTGTGAATCAGCCTATTGTGTCCCAAACCATTATATTTCCTTTTTGTACATTGTTAAGTGTGAATATGGTTTGCACCTGACAGCTGTCTGTGTGTGTGTGTGTGTGTGTGTGTGTGAGCCCATGTGTGTGCGGATGTGGCGACTGTGAGAAGGAGCTGTGAGCATCAGAGTAAAGACATATGGCACAGTTCCAAGAAAACCTTGCGACAAACACGAGAAGCAGGGGAAGTGGTGCTGAAGTCGGTTATCTCCACTGTTTACTCCACTGCAGCACACTCGCAGGTTTGATTCTCTCGCGCTGTGTGTGTGTGCGCGCGCGCGCGAGAGAGAAGTTAACCTGTGAAACGCACGTGACTTACAGACTGACAAAAACACATCCTTCTCTCACTCTCCAGTACTGCACACCTTGTCTCCACCAGTTTCACTTCAAAGCGGAACTCCAAAAACGTGTTGATACTGAAATACTTTTAAATGAAGGCACTTTCATTGTTCCTGCGAGAAGTTAACGGCTGTGCGCCACGCTGACGTCACAAGGCGACTAAGCTAACGCAGTTCCAATCTCAAATTTAAGGGAGAACGACCAGGTTTCGCTGTTAGCCCCCTAACTACTCAACAACAAGCTTCTTTTCTCACTCCTACAAGTTTCCAGCCATGTGTCATTGTCAATCCAGTTTAAAATCCAATAGAAACCAATTTCACAGAAATACTAATGGTTTCCAGTACAAAGACCATTACGAACCATCAACTGTTAACCTTTAAAACCATTAACCAAATGGTTTCCATTACATCATAGGACGTATTGAGGATGTAGGCCACAAATAGAAGCCAACAAATGAACACTAGCCATTACATTAAAACCAATACAATTCCCATTATAGCCATTAAAACCATCACAAATTCTACGAGGGATTCTTTTGGGGTTGTTTTTCCCCCCCCTTCAGCAGGAACACATTGGACTCAAAGTTGCAGAATGCAATGCAGTGATATGGCAGAGTTGCACCAAGTCCCAGCTCTGATAGTTATCGCTCTACAACAGTGGTTAGCAACCCTCTTCCTTGAGATCTACCTTACTGCAGGTTTCATCTCCAACCAAACTCTAACACAACTGTTTTTGTAGATTAGAATAACTTTTTTTAAGGCAGTGATTAGATGGTCAGGGGGAACTAATGTCTTAGGGAAGGTAGATCTGCAGCAATAGCGTTGGTGACCATTGGTCTACAAGATGGTGAGCATGATGGTGTCGACATCAAGACTAGAGTGAAATCTAAAGCTTTAAAACTTCTCCGTTTTGAGGAGATGAGAGAGCTGGACTGACTAAAGGACTAAAACACTGATGCATCACTCTATAGGAAGAGATGAATCAAGATCCTAACTCGTAATATTTGACCTCAGACCAGAAAAATATCTCCTCAGCTTTCTACTTGTGGACTCAGGGTGGTCTCCTCAACCCTGAGTTCATCAAGTGGTGTTAATTCAAAATGGCTGCACACAGCATCAGTTTATTGTTTTGAGGAGGATAATATACATGACTCATCACAGTTAGCTGGCTAGCTTGTCACATAAGGTGTCCATGCCCCCCCCCCCCCACAAACTTTGCAGCTTGAGATTACAGTGGTTGAAATAACGCCAAGCTCAGACCTCCCACTTCTGGGATAAGTCAAATGCAGCACAAATCCCACCGACGCCAGCAGTAGCGGCCAGTCAAATGGCATTGTGGGTAATGTAGGAAACGGTTAATTCGATTAGATTAAATGAAACTTAAATTAGAGCACTTGGACGGTGGCTCAGAATGGCGGTTTGTTTACTGGCTTAACATTACATCTTGCCCATAATGAGAGCCCATAATACATTAGCAACAGTATGCAAATATAATTACGAGTAGATTATAGTATTGAGAACGTGTATCTTCAGTAACCGTTTTTATCCTGGTCAGGGTTGGAGTGCATCCAGAGCCTATCCTGGAAACTCTGGATGCAAGGTGGGAGACTTCACCCCAGATGGGATGCCAGTCCGTCACATGGCACCATGCACACACACCATTCACGCACTAATGGGCAATTTAGCGTAGCCAGGTTGCCTACCTACATGTTTTTGGACAGCGGGATGAACCCGGAGAACCTAGAGGAAACCCACAGGAAAATGGGGTGAACATGTGAATCTCCACACAGGCAGTAACCCAAGCTCAGGATCAAACTAAAGACCCTGGAGCTATAAGGCAGCAATGCTACTCGCTGCACCACTATGAATTAGTTTTTGTTTTCTCGCTAGTTCATGTTATAGTTCATATACTGTATATATACACACACTGTATGATCTTCTATACAGTATTGTTACTAATACTTGCAGTAAATAATAATGAAGAATAATGAGATACAAGTGAAAAGTAAGCAGTCAATATCAAGATCTAAACACTCTTCACAATACACCGAGCTCTCCACCAAAATAATTTATTTACACACCAATGAAAATATGAGAATTATAACCAGATGTAGTGATAATATATAAGGAGCAAAAATCAGCAGTGGTGGCAGACAATCTGATGAGGTGGTAATTTCAAAATGAAGGGAAAGAAGAAGCTGGAGAAACATCATCACTCAACGAAGATCTTCGAGAAACGTTGGAAGGTAAAGAAAGATATTCAGGGTCATGACCCCAATTCTGAAAGAGGAGCTGAAGCAAATTCCTGAAATAAACACTGGCGACAATCTAGAAGAGAACGACTTCAGGAATGTGGAAGCAGCCACACAACAGTAGAGGAGAAGAAAAAAAAGAATAAGGTGAAACAGGTTTTCTATACGGCGGTCCTCTTTCTTTCAGAATGCGACACGGATAAACACACTAGCGTCTCAACTCCGCTAGTTAGCATTCTGACGAGCACGATGACGCTAACTTCAGAACTAGCATAAAACCTTAAGAAGTAGAACTTTTTCTGTTCGAGGAAAGGAGAGCTTCACAGACTAAAGGACTAAAACACTGACGCATCACTCTCTTTACGTAGAGATGAAGTAAGAGCCAGTGTTGCGTTCGACTCGATATCATAACTCGTAAGTTCTGACCGCCAACCAGGAAGAAAAACAAACAAAGAAAACGTCCCCTTGACTCAGAATTCCTACTCTGAGATAGTGTAGCACAGATTGCTGAAAAAAAGTTAACGCTGGCTATGATGGAAAGATATCTGCTTGTTGTGTATGGGGCTGCATAGCTGCAGACCGGTCAGTGTGCCCATGCTGACCCCTGTCCATCGACCCTGTCCGAAAGCACCTACAATTGGCACGTGAAAATCAGAACTGGACCATGGAGCAATGGAAGAAGGAGGCCTGGTCTGATGATGTTTTCTTTTTTTACGTCATCTGGACGGCCGGGTGCGTGTGTGCCAATTACTTTGGGAAGAGTTTGCACCAGGATGCACTATGGGAAGAAGGCAAGCTGGTGGAGGAAGTGTGACGCTCTGGGCAATGTTCTGCTGGGAAACCTTGGGTAAAGATACTTTAACATGTTACAACCTTCCTAAACATTGTTCCAGACCGAGTACACCCCTCCAAGCCAACAGTATTCCCTAATAGCAGCGGCCTCTTTCAGCAGGATAATGAGCCCTGACACACTGCAAAATTTATTCAGGAATGATTTGAGGAACATGTTTGAGGAAGGTGTTGACTCGGCCTCCAAATTCTCCAGATCTCAATCTGATCGAGCATCTGTGGGATGTGCTGGACAAACGAGTCCGATCCATGGAGGCCCCACCTCGCACACTACAGGACTTAAAGGATCTGCTGCTGACGTCTTGGTGCCAGATACCACGACTAACCTCCAGAGGTCTTGTGGAGTCCATGCGTCGACGGGTCAGCACAAGGGGAACCTACACAATATCAGGCATGCAGTTTTAATGTTAAGGCTGATCGGTGTAGATCACTCCTCACAGCTAACTGGCTAGCTGCGTCCACGGTTTTCCCCTTCAACTTCAAGATAAATCAAATCCAGCATAAATCCCACTGACGCCAGTATTCGCGGCCAGTTAAACGGCCTTGTGGGTAATTTAGGAAACCATTAACCATAAAGACATTTTAACTCAGTATTTCATACGTCACTGAAGATAACCCAATACTTAAGTACTTAATTAATAAGCTTGAAGATGAATAAAACTGATGTGCTGAGAGTTGGAGGCCTACTTTTTACGAACACCAATCAACATTTGAGGAAAGAACACAGTCACAACATCGAGATCCCTCAGGTGGTATTAACCAGTTTAATTAACCCTGATTACATTTAAAAACATCAGAAATCAACAAACGTAAGGAGAATTAAAATGTTACAATTTGTTATTAAAACTCAACCTGTCATTAAAAGCTGTGATACCACAGAAATAAAGAGAGAAGGAAGGTAAAGACAGAGAGAGAGAGAGCGAGAGAAAGACCATTACACAATAAAGCAATACAGTTTCTTTTCAAATGATGTAAATCCCACAAATGAAAAAGAAACACGCAAGATCAACAAAAAGAGTAACATTACAAAATAACGAATTACAGAACATGACCAGAGTTAAAAATCATACGCGTCCCCTCTACCTCCATACACTATCGTCTGTCTCCATTAGAACAGCCTGAAATATAATTACAGCTTTTAGTTATTTTACAACTTTAAAAAGGTTCAACTGTTACATGTAGAACACGTGGTTGGGTTCACGGCAAGAGACATCCGCTCTCAAATGGATCACGTCTTTGACGAACCCAAACTCCGGACTAAATGACGAAAAATAAACAATAAAAATGTCAATAATGATAATGATCAGAAAACAGCAAATTTGACATCATATGGGAAAAAAATTATAATAATAATAAAAAAAAAAATAGATGAGAGAAATTAACCTGCTTAAAAATATATAGTCCTGCGCCATGTCCCTCACATAAAGCAATGTCTTCCTCAGCGCAGCAGGTCCAGAGACCTAACAAATCATTCAATAGGTCAGGAAAAGAAGGCGGGGCTCCTGGGCAGGATAAGGATTATGGGACGGTTTTACTGGAGGAGTAAAGAGTAAGGCAACTGTCAGTCATATGAAGAGGACGGGGGGGGGGACGACGACAGAGGACATCAGAAGCGTAGCCCATCGGGCATGCCAGTTCTGTCGAAAGTTAAATACTGTACAGTGTGAACGACATGCCCGTAGGATCTTCTGGATGGCAGGATGCAGGCTCCGTCATGATTGGCCAATCTCACACGGTTTCTTCTCCGATGCTGTGCGCAAGTGTCCTCACAGCTTGGCTAAAGTTCACAGACCTTCAGGAGGTCTACTATACTGAACTCTGGACTGGTGGTTACCCAGGAGATGGACAGACAAGGCAGACACACACTCACTCGCTCATTCCCACACACACACACACACACACACACACACTAGAACAGAATGGCGGCACTTGCATCAGGTAAAATTCAGAGCTCTGCTTCTATCCAATGCTTGGTGTGATTTCGTCTTTCGCTATTTGTGTATCTGTATTTTATTTATTTATTTTTTAAATCATACATGTATAAAAATGAACCAAAATAAAACCCCAACCCAAAAAAAAAAAATGCCTACACACGACATCCAGACCTTTTAAAACAAAACCTCTTTCGAAACCCTGGATAATTACATACCGTTAATGCTATGGTTCCACGACTGCAGCTTACAATATTCATACAATATACAGAACAGGTTCAGAAATGTAAAAGTTTGGGTTCTCGTCGCGACATGCTAGAAGGCAGTGTACAATTCTGGCCTGTTATGCTATCAGTTAGTGTGTAGGGGAAAGGATGAATCAGGTGCCTCTTACGCCACAAAGACGCTCAAAACTACACTTCCCACAATTCCCCAGGAGGTTCTGAAGGATTACATGAGAGGAACTCTAATTCCCACACAGGTAAAAAAAAAAAAAACAAAAAAACAAAAAACAAACAAAAACAAACAAACACACTGCCCACACAGGACGCCCTAGACTTACACAACGCAAAGCGTAGCCCTCCGGCCCCTCTCCTGCACCGAATGACACGCTGATCACTCACACAGCGAGCGCCGAGAACTAAGAACGAGTGACTAGAATGGGGGTTTTTTTTTGGGGTGGGGGGGGAGATGAGATAAATAAATAAAAATCTCCGCCATCGCTCCACTCGGGTATGATCCTGAAGCTTCGTTTAACCGAACGGATCTGCAATCTTCAGAGATGTGAAACACGAATCCTTTCATCCACACAGAGGAGAAAGAGGGAAAAAAAATAATGGAATACAAACAGTATTTTCTGGTCCCAGAGCGAGCCAAAAAGAAACAGAGATAGAGAGAGAGAGAGAGAGAGAGAGAGAGAGAGAGAGAGAGAGAGAGAGAGAGAGAGAGAGAGCGAGCACTGAGGTGAGCTGGTTTACATAGAAAGAAGAGAAATCCTGAGAACACTCAGAAACATCACAACACACCACACCACACACACTTCCAACCATCTGAGCATGCTTCCCCATAACAGTAATCTCCACTGTTAAACGTTAGAGGAGTTAAACAGGCGCTGTCAACACTCCTAGTTTGAATCACATGTCAATGGTCATGAGGCTGAGGAGCTTTCGGGAAATGCAGTCCAGTGCAGGATTCACACAAGCGACAGGTGGATTCATCATCAGTAATGTACATGTGGCTCTGTGTGTTTGTGCGCGCGCGCGTGTGTGTGTGTGTGTGTGTGTGTGTGTGTGTGTGTGTGTGTGTGTGCCATAAAGGGTCCCTGAGCAACATGGCCAGGCTGGTTACGTGTACAGCACAGCTAGTAGAGCGTTTACAACAGTGCCTCTCTGAGGATGAGGAGGAGCAGACAAAACACTCCACCCGAAGCTAATGATGGCTGATCTGCCCCGTGTGTTTATGCCGATCATGTGATCATCTCAGTCCAGGACTTGCTCTGCTGTTCGTCATGCTGTCTTGCGGGTGTGCGAGGGATTTGCAGGCACTTCACTTGAATAAAAATGAGAAAACTAAAAATAAAATGTCCTCCAGTGCCAATCGTCAAAGTCTCCTGAGGGTCAGTCGTGCGTGTGCGTGCGTGTGCGTGCGCATGTTACGGTTTACCTTATTACAATCACCTTCTGAGAGAGTTTACATCGGTGAGCTCTGAAATGAAAACACATTGGTTTGTTTGTGAAGAGCGGGGCCGGTTTTGTTTCGTGAGTGCTGGTGCTTGTGTGTCAGTATCGTAGAGCTGTAAAAAAAAAAAAAAAAAAAAGAGCCATGTCCGTCTGCGAGTGTGTGAACGTCAGCCGCCGTCGTAGGGATCGGTGCTCGGTCCTTCGCGTTTGTGTTACGTCGGCACGTTGCTTGTATCAGCAGTCCTTGTTTTCCAGAGACAGCTGGGCGGCCGCACGGTGCAGTTCGGCGCCCAATTTGTGAGGGGCCGAGTTCTCGACGTCCTCCCTCTCGACTCCGCTGCTCTCTCCGTTCTTTTTGTCCCCCCGGACTTTTTTATCCTCAGCCTCCTCGGTGTGCTGCTCCTGGTCCCAGCGCCGCTTGAAGCGCAGTTTCAGTGGGATACACTGAGAGGGGGAGGCCAAAGGGGCGTGCCCGTGCCCGCTGGTTGCCGGGGGAGTGTCCGGCTCGCTCTTTACCACGGGCATGCCGCCACGAAACGACGACGAGGAAGGTGCGCCAAAGAATGGCGGAGGAGCCGGGGCTTTGAACACATCTTCCTCCGAGTCATCGTACTGAAGAGACGCGGAAACGCCGTTGGACTGACGCCCGGAAATGTGGTGGTGGTGGTGGTGGTGATGATGGTGGTCACGGCGGTGGGCGGAGAAGAACTCTTGCTCGTCTCCCTCCTCGTCACTGATGTCCGTGACCTCAACCTCCTCCTCAGATTCGATATCAGAGATGGGCTCTACCTGCATGACGATGGACAGAAAGCGAAAGAAAGAGAAACGGAGACCGTATAAGGGACGAAACCGGAGTACACGGGGGGGGAACAAAAACAAACAAACAAACAAACAAACAAACAAAAAAAAAAGCACGGAGAGAACATGCGAACTCCACGCAAAGCATAATATAAAAACGTACCACAGTATTAAAGTTTGCCCTCAAAAAAGCCTATGAAGAATTACGGCTTTAATAATTCGCATCTACAGTAAGTTATATAACGAGGACCTGGGGAAGAATGAAATAATTGGTACAAAAATAGATTTCAGTGTTTAATGAAGTACTTGTGAAACAATGAATTTGGCCGATTATTGAAGCGCTAACAATACCCGTGACACGCTCATAAATTACATCACGAGTCACGGTGCGACTTTATTTCGAATATTAAAAAGACTCCTGCGCACTAAAACCAAGGTGCTCCTCTTCTTTCTCGTGGGAAAAGAACAATTTGCACCACATATGCGTGAAATCGGTGAGGGGCAGGATGCTGTGATATTGACTTTAGGAAATGGGAAAAAGAGTGAACGGCAGTTTATTACGATACGTGGTACTTCCACTATTCCTGTAGTCATTATGTTTGTTTGATTAGAAAGTCCCTCGTGTGCGGAGACAAAGACAACGAGCCTGTCGACAGCCGTCCTTTACTGAAGACGGGATTACGGCCGGTCAGTATTTCTTTCTTTATTTTTTTAAATGATGGGCTGTTCGAGAACAATGTTGGGCCTGGCGTCCACGTTGGAATAATGCAGAACGTATTGGTTTAGAATTTGTTTAATCTAAACAATAATAATAATAATAATAATAATAATAAAAAGAGACAGACCTTGATCTTGGGTAGGCCTGTGCTGTTGAGCGATCCACTCGATGAAGAGTTGGAGACGATGCCCGAGCTCAGGTCGCTGCCGAAAGAGAGCGAAGAGCCGAGGGCGGACGACGAGGAAGAGCCGAGGGAGCCCTGGTGTCCTTGTGACTCGCGCTGCTGCTTTCTGCCTGGTGGTGGAGGCTGCAGCTTGAACTTAAAGGGGGTGTGATGGGTGTCGTCCGCCGGGGCCAGCGGGTACGAGTGGGCGAGGACGGACGGACGCTCGGCGGTACTAGGCAGAGGCTTCTCGGGTCGCTGCGGCTGGGGCACAACCACGTTGGGGTAGTGGAAGAGGGCGCGCGGGCTCAGGTGGTAGTTATAGACACTCTGCGTATGCGCCTGCAGGTAGCGCTGCATATCCTCAGCGCTGAATGAGAATATGGAGCCTGGCATTGGTGACAGCGTTGGCGAGGGTGTGTAGGCCAGGTGTGTGCCTGCCGTCACAGGGAGGGCCGGGGAGAGCGGCGGTGGAGCCAAGAGGCCCGAGCCTGCGGGAGCGAAGGGCGAGAGGGGCTCCGGGTGAGCGCGGTGACCCCTGTGACCCCCGTGGTTTCCGTACATCCGGTACAGAGCGTCGTGGGCCAGGCGAGGCGGCACCGCGCTCCTGAAGCCTCTCTCAGGCACACGCTCTTCCGGCGCGCCCACGCCGAGGCTACCCTCGTCGATCTCCGAGTTGGCGGAGGTGCCGTCGCTGCAGTCGGACACCGAGCCTCGAGCCAGGCGCCGCGCCACGCTGCTGAAAGAGCCCGGGCTTCTCAGCTCCTCGCTGCTGGGGGAAAGAACCTCCGACGGGGTGGACGGAGGGAAACGGAAGTGAGACACTGCACCTGTGGGCACGGGAGGAGCGCTCTGAGGAACGCCTACACCTACACGCCATGAGACAGAGTGGGAATAGACAAAGAGTTAAACACACACACAAGAAAGGGACAAAAGATGGCATGAGATGGAAAAACATTAGGTTCTGTGCGAGTTCTGTAGAGAGAGCAGTGAGTGGGCAGTTTGTCTGCATGCGTGTTTGCACGTGTGTGTCATTTTGTTTGTGTAGGAGTTTAAAAGACAGTATGTAGGCAGCGTGTGTGTGTGTGTGTGTGTGTGTGTCTCTGTGTATACCTGCAGACCCCATGTCTATGAAGGGGTAGTTGACTAGGACCAACTTGTTGAAGTTGAACTTGTAGGTGAAGCGCTTGCCTTTCGTTTTGTGCAGGATCCGTTTGTTGTAGTAATACCTGCAGGACGACAGAAACACGTAGCGCTGCTGTAACACAATCACACGCACACGCACGCATTCCACCGTTTCATGGCCGGCTCTGGTCATCCTAGTTCGAGGTTATATAACTTACTGTTAAAAATCTCCTTTCTTAATCCTTTTATAGAGTTCTGTTCTCTCGTCTATACATGCAGAACTTGTTTCCTCCTCCAGTTTTTTTTTTTTTTTTTTTTTTACATAACCTCGATCGTTTCTCGTTGCTCCGTCTATTTATACGGACCTAAATGTGTCCCAAACGTGATCGCCCTCTACTTGCAGAGCGCGGGCGCGCAGAAGATCTTGATCTTACGCTTTACGGCGTGTAAGCTACTCATTTGTGCGAGTGGCAGGTTTAAGGGAAGATGCTGACATGGGCGGTTTTTGAAAAAAAATGTTTACAGGATGCCGCTTTGCTGTGTGTCCAAGCTGTGTGTGTGTGTGTGTGTGTGTGTGTGTGTGTGTGTGTGTGTGCACGCGTGTCCATGCAATTAAGGGAGTGCACGAGAAGGTTGACCCGGTCGGTCAAGATAGCTGGGATTTGGGAACAGGAAAGGGCGAGAGGGTGTGTTATACTGAGATTGGAGGAATATGTATGGACAAAATAAGTTCTCTCTAATAATACAAAAATCAATAGAAACATTGTGTTTGTGTGTGTGTGTGTGTGTGTGGAGGATACACACCAGAGTGTGGTAGATTATGGCGAGACAGACAGATTCAGACTTGTGGTTTGTGTGTGTGTGTGTGAGGCCGAGTGCGAAGAGAGAGAGAATTATGGTTATTAAGAGGAGTCGTGAATGTTCAGACAGGCTCTTTCGAGGTTCAGACAAAAACAGATCGGTGGGCCAGAAGATGGAGGGAGAGTGTGAGAGTGAGTGTTAGACCCACACAGAGTGGGTGTTAACACATGTCCATATGTACCTGTTTTTCTTACAAACACAGTTAATGAGACAGTTTTAAGAACGGACGAGAATTTAAAAAAAATTAATTAATTTAAAAAAAAAAAAAAAAAAAGAAAAAAAAAAGGGAAAAACCTGTGTAAACAAAGGACACGATGATTACCGTTATTATCTTACAATAAATCGCACTCACGTATGGCAGATCGTGCACGTCGCCCCTTCACTCATCTCTACGCCTTAACTACAGACGAGGATAATTAAAGTGAGAGAATTTCCCCACTGGTAACTAAATAGCACCGAAGGCAAAGACGTATAGCGGTCGTATGCGCTCTGTTTAAACTCGGCCTAATTCGAATATCGGTTTTATTCTTCCACACGACATGCACGAGGGAGCAGAACACACGTGAAGAGTTGCAGGAGAACTAGGACAGGACAGGACAGATGGCCAAAGCGACTGGGTGCGATATCCCTATTAAAGGATCATTGCAGTTGGATTGCTCGAGATTCGAACTGATCCAGTCAACTGTCACAGCCCTAATAAACAAACAGGAAAACAAATAAAGCAACAATCCTGGGGGTTTACACACAGACCTGTGTATTAGAACATCCCTGATACACATCACACACACAATCAAACGAATACGAGATGAACACACACGAATACGAGATACATACACGAATACGAGATGAACACACACACACACACTCGAATAAAAGATGAACACACGCACACGAGATGAACACACGCACACGAAATGAACACACGCACACGAATACGAGATGAACACACACGAATACGAGATACACGATAACGAGATACACACACAGAAATACGAGATAGATACACGAAAACGAGATGAACACACACACACTCGAATAAAAGATGAACACGCACACGAGATGAACACACGCACACGAATACGAGATACGCACACGAATACGAGATACACACACGAATACGAGATACACACGAATACGAGATACACACACGCACACACGAATACGAGATACACACACGCACACACGAATACGAGATACACACACGAATACGAGATACACACACGAATACGAGATACACACGAATACGAGATACACACGAATACGAGATACACACACACGAATACGAGATACACACGAATACGAGATACACACAAATACGAGATACACACACGAATACGAGATACACACACGCACACACACATAAGATAAGCACGATACCAGGATACACAAATAGAGATAAACACAAATAAAGAGATACACACATGCACACACAAAAACGTAGATAACTACAACAGATACACACACGCAGACACAGATACGCACACAGATATAAGATACACACACAAATATGAGATACACACACCAATATGAGATACACACAGATATAGATACACACACATCGAGATTAATAATACACACACACGAATCACGATAACACACAAATAAAGGACGCAGATAACAGATACACACCCGAATGAATAAGCAGATGAGGATAACGCAAATACGAGATACACACACGAATACGAGATACACACACGAATACGAGATACGCACACGAATACGAGATACGCACACGAATACGAGATGAACACACGCACACACGAATACGAGATACGCACACGAACACGAGATGAAACACACACACACGCACGAACACGAGATGAAACACACGCACGCACGCACCTCCCCCATTTGACCTGACTTCAAAAGAGAAGGATTCTCTGTGTCTCTACCTTTGGGTGTAATTACCCACATGCAGCTCTCTGCTCTACCTCTTACATCCTGAGCATGAAGGCTGGACTTTGCTCGGACATGAAAACATGATCTTAGGGAAGGGAGAAGGCTTCCACAATCAAATTTGAGTGAGTGAGTTTAAACTACACACACACCCTTCAGATATTACTCAAAATGCAAACACACGTCAGGAAATGATTGACAGACTATTACACTACATCACTGCTGAATTCTCCAATCAGAAGGTGTGGTTTAATAGATGCTGTAATGTGAACGATAACAGTAACTCATTCGCTACTTTGATGTTCCATGACGTTACAGTGTAGCTACAAATGGTTTAAAAAAAAAAAAAAAAAAAGAGAACGAGGTTTTGGTTGACGTATGAATTAAAAACGGCAATGCCGATGTCGGGAACGGGATTTCGAGGTTTTTTTGTGTGCGATTGCTGTGGCCAAAAACCTTCGATTTTGTGGCAGCTTTTTCATCAAACATCAGTGATGTTTGTTAGTAAATCAGACCTTTCAGCTGTACTCGTGGTGGAGCGGGTTGTCCACTAACCGTAGGGTTGGCGGTTCGAATCCCGGCCCACGTGACTCCACATGCCGAAGTGTCCTTGGGCAAGGCGCTGAACCCCAAGTTGCTCCCGATGGCACGTTAGCGCTTTGCATGGCAGCTCTGCTACCACTGGCGTACGAGTGTGTGTGAATGGGTGAATGTGAACCGGAAAAAAAAAAGCGCTATGTAAGTGCAGACCGTTTACCATTCGGCGTTCATCCTCCCCGATGGGTACCGTCATATAATAATATTAGAGGACTGACCGGTGGATAGGAATTGGCCGCCGTAGTACAACTCTTTCACTGAGGAGACACCTCGGGCTTTTATAGGAAAATATTCCACTTCGAGATGGTAACGTTGTGTGTTCTTCCTGACTTTAACTGATCCTCATGACATCTTAAAGTAACCCCGTGCCGATCTATAAAAACGTACGGACCCTCAAAATACTTTAGATCTAGAGTGTAGTTTTGCTGCTTTTCACACCCATGGTATTCGCCATTACTGATGTAGCGCGTATCAGGCGAGGCGTAGAACGGTTCGGATTCTTCTCAAGAAGAAAAGCACATCAGTGAAATAGTACTAACGCGGCTTGTTTACTAAACACCGATCACACGCGCACACTTGAGTCTCGAGATATCCACTGGCTCCATTGTGAACTCGCAGATAAACATCATGCTGTGTGCGCGTGTGTAAGAGTGCGTTTCCGCGTGTCAGAGTGTGCCACGGAGTGTGTACTGTGTGCGTCTCTCTTCACCCACTAGCCTAAGAAAGAACCCATTCTGTCTTTGACAATAAGATGTACACAAGTCTGCCCCCAAGCTCTCTCCCCTCTCCTCTTCACCACACACACACACACACACACACACACACAAACTTGTCCATTTGACAAAGGGGTCTGTTGTAGTCCAAATCCTCTGACTCACTCTCTCCACACACACCCAATCAACTTCAATCAAATGCAAAGACTTGAAGTAGGTCACTTCAGATCTCACACCTGTAGGACAGGACAAAGATGTAAGATGCGTGCGCCGAAAGTAATTATCCGCAGCCACCATGGTATCACAGGTATGCGCAGCAAACCATTCCCAACTCGTGCCAAGTCTGTAAAGGCTGATTGCTCGCGCAATGGACACGGACCCCATTGTGTCCCGGTGGTGGGAGGATGCAGGGACGGGAGCAGGGAGGAGGTTCCTCCACCCTGCTTTGGAGGCGAGGGGAAGCAGCGTGTGTCCTGACCTGCCGTGGAACAACAACACTGGGACAATGCTGTTGTACGGAGAGGGAATTTCCACACGCACACGACAGGAAAGAGACGGGCGCCGGTCCGGAGGACGTGCTGGATAGTGCCATGATGAGACAATCGCACCAGATCCCAACTGGCAAATACAGTGATGAACTGAAAATACATAAATACCATCAGTGGTGGGCGGTGCAAAATGGGCCTGTTGAGTCCAACAAGTATTTAAAAAAAAAAAAAAAAAATACACAAACATTGGCCAAGGCTGTTAAAGTGTTAGTGCTTTAACACTGACATTATCGGCATACCGTTACTGATACCGTCGAGGCTTCGCATCGTTCACACTCTCAGCCTTAGATGCCTCAGATGTACGTGTATATTATAGACACGGGTGGCGATTATTATAGAAACGGTAATGCTGATTTAATAGCTGTCGCCAAAACATGACATTCAATCCATGGACTTAAGTTACAGGGATGTTGTTCTTTAACTAGCGATGGAGAAATCCTGCATTCTAAACCCTCAGATGTCCTCTTGGTCTCCCTGACCTCTAGCTGAAAGACGCCACCTGTGGTGATGCACGAGAAGTGAGGACGACTGATAGAAGACCGAATCCGGTTCATAAACGTGAAAGGCATTTTGCTTGGTTTGCATCCACTTGTCCCCTTAAAGCGAAGAGCCACTTGCGAATCAACACCAAGATCACCTTTATCCTGATGGGAGTGGGCATGTTCGAGGATGACTCCACCCACATGGCACGAGGACTCCGCTAATGTCTCGAGGAGTATGACAATCATCGAAAAAACACAATGACCTCATCACAACCCAATCGAGCAGGTATGGGGGATTTCGCTTCGACGTGAAACATCAAAACAAAAACACCAACGACAGACACGTTCATCGTGTCAGTCCATCCATCCATCCATCCATCCATCCATCCAATGTAGCTGTAAGGTACAGTGTAGCAGTTCAGGAGGCTCGTGGTGGATCAAAACCTTACGAAGACGAATCGTTTGCGAGAATGATCCAAATAATATCCGGTCGGCGGAGATCGTATAGCAGCGTGCCTCCTTCGGCTGTACGTTAACAGAGTAACACATTCATGAACGGCGTCTCCGATACTGACCACCGAGTGTAGCTTGGGAGCATTCTCCTGATAGAAACCAAAATACACGTCTCAGGAATATACTACGCACGTTTATCCCTGAAATCGGCTTAAATCCTGTCAGTGCCTGTCTGTTAAAGTGCTCATTTTCAAGCCTGAGCCTCGGCTACTGCCAAATCGGCCTGACGGACGACGTGCGGAATCGATTCCGCCACCCCGCTACATCGTTCCTGTCTTCCTCGAGCCTGCGGTCTCGCTAAGAGGAAGGTGTGGACAGTGACTGACAGGTGCCGCGCGTCCGCCTACATGCAGACGCCGCGGCCAATGTTTACATTTCGCATGACGTTTACGCGTCTGGCAGACACTTTTATCGACGTGTTGACAGTGTTGCGCCGTCTATGACGTTTTTGTGCAAACAGCGATGAGTCAACTGGGACAAAACGTCCTGGTGTCATAACAATAGTAGTGCTTTGCGGCGTGGACCGATTCGCAATGCGAGACTTCGGCCTGGTATCGACGTGACCTAGACAGAAGCGCTGCTGAGGTAGAACATCCTGACGTACAGGCTAATTACGGGAAAAGGACGAGAGCTAGCGTAGTAGCATCCTAGATCACCTCCGTCTGTCTGTTAAGAACACTCGGAGAGGAGGAAAACCTAACACGCAGGCTGATCAGACCCACCCACAGATAGCATGCTTAGCGTGCTCTGGAATAAGTGTACACAACAAGGAAGAGATGCTTCAAATTAGCATGAGCAGCGCTTTAGAACGGATCGTTGCCTAGGGTTAATGATTTACGAAAGCCTGCCTCGTGCAGTTAGCACTTCATGAGGTTAAGTGCTGATTTAACACAAATAGTAGCACTGTAAGGGGATCGCATTCTCAGCCGTTCGCACAAGAGCAGATCGACAGACCGGTGCGCTAAGCAGGAGTGGATGTTATACAGCGCCGCCTGATTGTCTGTCGCACCTGCTCATGTAAAGGAGTGCGGGCACATCGGGCTCACAATCGGTGCCTGCCTAATCGTTTTAAAATCGGTGCACTTCAGTCGAGTTGTTTTTTTTTTTTTTTTAAAGTGTAGACTAAGAATAGAGCTCAGCAAATAATACGTCTTGAGCCACAGAGTCCGAGCTCTCAGCTCGACAGGTCGTGTAAGGTGAAATCTCGTTGCGTAAGTCAGACCTCGTTTGTTTTAAAAGAGCGGTACACGTGGCTGCTTTCTGTAATGACTTTTAACACCGATGGCTCGGACAGAGCGATCGACCGCTGCCTGACGATGGGGCGGAATGTTTACCTGAGAGCTCGACTGAGTTTGTCGTAGTTCATCTGAGGCTTGCACTTGCGCGCCCCCCACAGTCTGGCCACCTCGTCGGGGTCTTTGATGACGAACTCGCCGTAGTCCCCCTGCCAGGCGATGACGTCGTGGTACTCCTCCTTCCTGAGCAGCTCCAGGATAAAGTGCCACAGCTGGATCTGCCTGGAGCCCGGGCTCGACTCGGGCTTGTACGCCCATTCTGGAAAGGCGAACCCTAAAACAAAAAAAGCGCGGAGAAGACAATGAGGAAGAAATAATAAACAAAAATGCTTTCAACTTTCACCTACGTCAACTAGTCGGACTCTCCTCATCACCCCGATTAGAGGGTCATGGCCGGGTGAGGCTTGTCAAACGGAGGTTTAGAGTAATCAGTCTGAGACCACATAAAGTTGATCTCAAGCCTCGCTCGCGTAATCCCAAATGTAATCTGTACGTTTTACTGGGGCTGCAACTAATTTTCCCTGTTGCTACAGAAAAAGAAAAGATCAATCTCTCTAAATAATAATAATAATAATAATAATAAATACTTGAAAAAACAAGCACATATCGATTCTAATACTTAAATAAGGGAAATGAATTATGAATAACTAAACGCATCAGAAATGAATTCATTCATTTTTTTCTTGCTGGAATTCAAATCATCGGTGTACATAAATGTGCTCATTCTAATAGGTTCCTGTTTCTATAGTAACCGCGATATCGCAGGGATTTGTATACTGGACGCTACACATAATGCAAGACGAATAGAAAACAAATGGAATGAAAACAGTGTCGTTTAACAGACGCCAAACGTCCACGGCGAGGCTTTCGGTAAAAGGTTACGTTTATAGAACATTAAAAGGGGGGGGGGTCTCGGGTGTCGGGGCTTTGTAAAGGTTAGTACGTTTTCCAACACAGGAAACTCTGTGTAACATGTGAGCTGCATGTCGTATTTATTCATTTATATAAATAAATAAATACATAAATTTTTATTATTATTATTATTTTTTTTTTAAATGTCCCCGTCAAGTGTCCGGAAACGCGCAACATTATTCGATGTTTTGGCATAATCTCCACACGAACAGGAAGTCAGGGCGGGATATATGGCATGGCGCCTCCCCCTTCTTAAATAGCCAATCGCGTTTAGTTTACTTCACAGCCCTTGCCATGCCGCACTTGACGGTGAGTACCATGAACATGTATAATGCTAGGACCGGGACAGTTCACATTCTACAGAGAATTCGGTTGGACAGAAAATCTGACGAGGTCATCAAACATGTTGGTCCGGATCGGTGGTAGAGAAAGACCGTACATTTGGAATGCGTAGATCTTCTAAACGCAAAATCTGTCTTTGCTTTAGAGCACACTAGCTCATAGATAACCCTACGGCTGACGTATTCATGTACAAAATTCTTGAATTCATGGGGACTTCAAGAGTGAGGAAAAAAAAAAAAAGAAAAAAGAAAAAAAAAAGGAGGCTGGCGAGGCGACGACCGTTTCGAACTTGTCTTGCAGACATTCCATAACCTCAAACTTCTCTATAAATTGTTCATAAACATGAATCGTCGTTTATTACTAAGTGGACATTTTTAACCGTTGGTAAATTACTGTGGTATTCGAGGTGCTTAGACGTACTTCAGCACGTCCTAGTGTCTTTTCTTCCTTACACAAAACATCTGGAACGCACAAGTCATTTGACGATTAAATCAACAATTTGCCATTGAATCAATCATCCAGACCTTTATGGCCATTTCGAAAATCTCCAGATACAACGGGAAAGGAGAACACGGCGAGTTAAGCCGAGCTAGCTGAAAACCAAGCAGATCCTCCGCACCCGAGGCGTTTATTCCAGGGTCGCGTACGCACACGTGCAAAACACACGCATGTACCGGCTTGCATGCACAGACAAAAAACAAAAAAAAAAAACCACAGACACCCAGATCCACCGGAGATCCTCCTGGCTGTATTCTCTTTGTGAAGTTATGCTTTTCACGACAGTGAGGTTTTCTTTCCACGAGGAGTTTGAATGCAACTCGACGAGGAACTCGGAACACATTGTCGGCGATGTTGATATAAAAAATAAATAAATAAATAAATAGAAACAAACGGCGCTCAGGCTTCGGGTGTCCGTCTGGGACTGGATTGCATCATCGTGTTGTGGCGTCTTCAGAAAGTTTGCATAACAGTTACTGCATACAGATGACGATTTGCATACCTGTAACAACCTTTTGGAAAAATTTGCTTAAAAAGGTCTGAGAAACACCCGAGCGGGAACAGCACTCAGTCGTGGAAGAACCTTTACCACCATCGGAGACGATACAACACATCTCCGTGCCTCCTTCTTCCGTAATCGTGCCGAATGGAACACTGTTTGTAGCGGTTAGAGGAAAATCATCAACAGCTGGGTGTTGTAATCAGGTACCACCCGGAAGTGTCTCGAACAGCGCACCACAAAAGTGTTTTATTCCTCGAACGCCACAGCGACTTCCTAACAGTGCTTCAAATAAAAATAAAAATAAAAAAAAAACGGCATTAAAAAGACAGATATGTCGTACTTTTTTTTATCGTTTACAGTTACTCTATGTTGAGGAACGTCTGCAAAACAAGCTTGCTCTTGTCATCACTATAAACAGTCACCAGCATCCTTTTTTTCCCTCCCTTTCACTTAATAAGTCCGATATATGCAGCCGATCAGGTGACCTACGTCCTGAATCCTTTCCTGTGTGGGACAACCGAGAGATACAGCTTCATCTCGGACTGTTACAATGTGCTGACACTGGAGACTCCTTCCAAAAACTCTAAGCGAACATCAACTTTCTGCTGTCACAGAAAGTTCATCGGCGCAATCTGACCAATCGGATTGAAGCATTCGTACGGCAAATATCACATCAGCATGGGCATTAGCAGATCCACCGACACGGCGCTAGAAAGTAGAGCGCATGAAAAAGCCGTGTGATTGCCCCTTTAAGAGGTCAAATGTGCCATGCTCCATAGATTCTGACAGACACAGATCTGGTTTCATGTCTCTCTCTCACACACACACACACACACACACACACACTCACGGGAAAGCGATCTCCACTAAGAAGTCTGAGCCAAAGTCAATGTCTGTCAAACTCCCCGATGAACAATGAAGAACAGACTCTTAAGTCACACAAGCACGCACGGCCTTCTGGCAATAATGGGTACACTTACAGATGTGTAATTCACACACACACACACACACACACACACACACACACACACAACACACACTTTGATGAACTAATAGTGCTAAAAAATCTTGTGGCGGCATGATGTCTGATCCCGTGTTTCTCTACGGGTGTGTGCACGCACGCACACACACACACACACACACACACACACACACACACCCGTATTTGTGCTAAAGCATCCGAGACAGAGCCCAGCCTCGAGGACAAGACCTTTGTGAGCTAGGAGTGTGCGCGAGTAAGTGTGTGCGTATGTCTGTGCGTGTGTGTGTGTATTATTGATCATATCACTAGCTACACGCAACGAGCCCTGCAGCATTGGTGTGTTGATATGGGAAAATACACACACACACACACACACAACACACACACACACACACACACACACACAAGGTCTCTCGCAAACCAATGGCATCACCGTGAAACACAACACTCCAGCGTACGCATACGCAGAACTTGTTTTAAACTAAATAAAAACACACTGACGCAGAGCTGCGCGTTTGCCGCCGATGCAAAAGAACCCCGACACGTTTTCTGTTCTTTTGCTACCTACTGTACGTTAAAAAAAAAAACAACCAAAACTAAACAAACATCTGAAACAAAATCCCAGCAAAGCTGAGCTGTTGTTCATCTCTGGAGATGGATTCCCACGTCAATATCTTGTGTTTGAATCAGACCATGTGACAAGACCTCGGTGTAGGTCTAAACAACCGCCTCTCGTTCTCTCCTCACAAACTGGACTTGGTCATGTAGGTTTTTCCTTTATAAAAAAAATAATAAATAATTTTTTTTAAAAAGAGAAAGGATCTGGCCTTCTCCACATAGTCCACTTGTTGTTCAGGCCCTTGCCAGCTTAAGATTGGCCTACTGCAACCCTCTCTTGACCCTGTCTACCACCCACTCCTGCAACTGATCCTTAATAAGGCTCCAAGACTTCTCAATCATCACCCTATGTTCCCTCCACTGTGGTTATTCCAGAAACTGGAAGCACACGAGTATCTAGAACGTCTTTGTACGCTCTAGCATTACACTTTCCCCTTCACTGGACCGAAGCGGCCTGAACCTGTTCCAGCATGACAGTGCTGCTGTGCACGAAGCGATCACCATGAAGACATGAGTCCTGCACAGAGCCCTGACCTCCACCCCACTGAACACCTTCGGGATGAACCGGAACGCCGACTGCACCCCGGACCTCCTCGGCCGTCATTACTGCCTGACCTCACTGAAGCTCGGGTGGCTGAATGATCGCAAATCCCCACAGCCACGCTCCGAAATCTAGTCAAAAGCCTAGAACAGTGGAGGTTATTAGAACTGCAAAGGGGGAACCAACTCAGGAATGTGATGTTCAACAAGCCCACGAGTGTGATGGCTGGGTGTTCACATACTTTCGGCCATAAGATGTCCCTGAAGACACTTATCGACTCGTGCTCTTCACCACTTTCTCCCATCTACAGCTCGACTGGACCCACCATCCATTAAGAGCAATGATAAAGACGTCCATCGAGACTCGGCCCGGTCTTCCTTTATAGCTCAATTAAGCAGTTTTCTTACTAGCATTCAAGTCACTCAGGAGAGAATTCGAATCGGATGCCAGTCCACTGTAGGGCATCATGCGCATTTAGCCGATTCGTAGTCTTTAGACGATTCGAAGTTTAGCCGATTCGAAGTTTATAACATCCAATCAGTTACTGGGGTTAAGCAGAAGTCTGACTTTGAGAGATTCATTGTGTCGGTTCATAAAAATACAATATACATATCTAAAAGTATCTGGCTACTAATTTGGGTCGCAGCACTAGACGCTAAGAAATACATTCTGCGACAAGAAATGCTCCGTCCTGATCGGAAACGCTGTGTGTGAGGCAGGAATGGATCCCTGGACGTCCCGGGACGTCAAGAGTCTCCGATTTGAGATGCAGTTCATGACGACAATCATGACGATGACGGAAGTTTATTAAAAAAATTTTTTTTTTAAAAGAAGCAGAGCTCATCGGGGTATTTAACGTTACTCTGCATGAAATCGCTAAACACTGTACAAGTTTGACTTGGAACACTGACCAACGGTGACGTTTTGCCTCTGATGTGCCATCTAGTGGATGCGGCTTTTTCCCGCCGAATATACTTCAGGTAACGCTGCATCTGCAAAGTTCTCTGTTGGTGGCTTTAGATCGCTCTGTTCAGTACAGTGCGCTGGAGCATGTTGTGTGTGGGTGAAAGTATAGGCAGCGGTGTGTATTGTGCCATGTGTGGGAAACAGTGTGATGTGTGTGTGCGTGTGCAAGGCGTTTTAATGCTCCAGCAGAGAGTTGTGTTGCGAGTGCAAGAGCGTATGACCTCATCCCCCCTCCCTACTTAACCCCGATGACCTCCAGCCTTTCTCAGTGTCTCTCTGTCTCTCGTCCCCCCCCTCAAGGGGGAGACACTGGATCCTTACCACAGAGGAGAAGAGGACGGATCCACGCACACACACACACACACACACACACACACACACACACTGCCTTCATCAATAATTCAAGGAGCCGCCTTCGCTCGGGAGTATCATAGGGGGAATAATCTCCGCCCTGGGACATTAGCGTGTTTTTGATGAGGAAAAGTGCTAGAAGTTGTTGTCTAATTAAAACCGAAAAGAAAATGAATAAAGTAGTCTAAAAGGATAGGAGTGAACACGTAGCGAGTGATGGAACGAGACAATACGGTGGAGGTGGAAAAGAGAAGCAGCCAAGAGGGGCCGAGAGAGAGTGTGTGTGTGTGGGGGTGTGTTTGGTGGGGGGGGGAGAAAGGGAAACAACAGAGGAGGGGTGAAAGAGAGGGATGAGATCATAGCTCGTCTCCTAGTCTGTTGTCATCCAGGTCAAATTGCTCCTCTCTCTCTCACTTCCCTCTGATGCCTCGTCCAAGTATGTAAATCAAACAGTGCTGGCTGTCCGAGGAGACTTCTTTATGTATTTGAAGAATCTTGAGCACTCGAGCATACAGCAGCATTGTTATTAGAGGAAGCATACCCATGCACAGTGTGTGTGTGTGTGCGTGCAAGTGTGTGTGGTTTAGGCGAAATCAAACTGATGACATGAAAGAGTTTCTGTCAGGCTACACAGAGCAGCGATTCATCTGTGGGGAGAAACTGAAGAGGACGGCTTTATTCGCCTCTTTGTCATTAACGCTGATAGCAACTCTGTGCACTTCTTACATTCCAGAGGTGTGTGTGTGTGTGTGTGTGTGTGTGTGTGTGTGTGTGGTAAGAGGGGGACTTCAGTAGCCAAACTCTTAACAGCTCAGTGTGAAGACTAATATTATTGCAGTGTGAACTCTGTACACTCTGAATGGCAGAGACTGAAAGTGTGTGTCCTAGTTGTGGCAATACACGGTATAGTACACGGTTGTGGCAATACATGGCTATACACCATGCACTGAGCACACGTAGGGAATAGGAAGCCAGGTGCGATTGGCTAATAGTGCAGTTGAGCTGGAGAATTTTTATGTTGACTTTTACATAGCTGAAGAGTTCTCAAAGGTTCTCAACCTTTTGGAACCAAAGCCACAACAAGCCCCCCCTATCGTGTGTCGCCCCCCCCCCCTCCCTTTGGAGGAGACCAGGTATAATGATTACATATTCTATACAAACTCTATCTATATAAAACCTAATCTATAATCTGTTTTGAAAGATAAGATTTTTTTTGCTTTTGTAACTCATTTTAAAATGATTTTTCTCAACTTGTGCTTTTTTGCAAGCTACTTTTATAAAACCGGTATGGAATCCATCCATCCAACCATCACCGCTTATTCCTGCTTCAGGGTCGCGGGGATCCTGGAGCCTATCCCAGGAAGCATCGGGCACAAGGCTGGGTACGCCCTGGACAGGGTGCCAGTCCATCGCAGGGCACAATCACATACACACTCGCACACCCATTCATACACTATGGACAATTTACCAACCTACCAATCAAGCTGCCAATCAACCTACCATGCATGTCTTTGGACTGGGGGAGGAAACCCCCAGTACCGGAGTACCCGGAGGAAACCTGGCAGGGGAACATGCAAACTCCACACACATGGCCCCGGCGGGAATCGAACCCCAGACCATGGAGGTGTGAGGCGAACGTGCTAACCACTAAGCCACCGTGCATGGTATGGAATATGAATGATAAAAACGACCTAGGTTGTAATAACATGGACTATTTCACAGGTAAAACATGTTGCGTCCCGTTCGTCTCGCGTTCTGAAAAACATTCACACGAGAACGATGTAAACTGGGACGAAGGGCGTCTCGTTATCCAGGACATGGTTACATCTCCGGCTCTCAGACTCTCACGGAACAGACGAGACGCAGAGAGGGGTGTGAGTGTAGCGGGAAAGCAAATTCCAGCGCTTGCAGGACAGTACTGGCCACATTTGGAAAGTTAATAAGGTTGGTCCAAAAAGTCACTAGATTTGCTGCTAGGTGCTTTTTATTTTTTTTGCAAAATAAATAAATAAATAAATGGCGCTAAAGGGGTCTGAAAAGTCGCTAAGTTGGCAACACAGGTCTACACTGACCGCTAGATAAAATAGAGCTAAGCTCCGCC